>CAUYQU010026683.1:0-73364 GCA_963574635.1 Cheracebus regulus | reverse complement strand
AAAGGGTCAACGCAACAAGAAGAGCTAAGGATCCTAAATATATACACACCCATTACAGGAGCACCCAGATACATAGGGCAAGTTCTGAATGACTTACAAAGAAACTTAGATTCCCACACAATAATAGTGGGAGACCTTAACATTACACTGTCAAGATTAGACAGATCAACAAGATAGAAAATTAACAAGGATATCCAGGACTTGAACTCAGACCTGGAACAACTAGACTTAACAAATATTTACAGAACTCTCCTCCCTAAATTCACAAAACATGTATTTTTCTCAGAATCCCATTATACCTATTTTAAAAGTGACCACATAATTGGAAGTAAATCACTCCTCAGCAATTGCATAGCATTTCACAGGTTTAAATAAAATATTGGTTGGCTGCTTATTTGTTATTTTCATTCCCTATTCCTTCATGCCTCCATTGTTAAGCACAATTATTGGCATAAAAGCGTTTTTTAATGCCCATTTTTAGACTGCATTCTAGTCTGGCAATAAAACAAAAATCCCATTCTCTCTCCCTCTTTCTCTTTCTCTTTCATTCTTTTTTTTTCTTTCTTTTGCTGTTTCTTTCTCCTTTTCTCTCTTCTTCTAAAAAAAAAGAAAAAAACAATCTTAGCAGAAGAACATGATAACTATCTTTAAACATGTCAACTGCTATCCTGTGGAAAGCTGATTAGACTAGGCTTAAACTTTAAACTCCAGAGTTCAAAACTGGGACCACAGAATGGAAAATAAGAGGCACTTTTTGTTCAACTAATTATTCAAACTATTATTTCCAATAATGACCTATTTAAAAATGAAATAGATTGTGCTTTACTAATGTAACCATTTGTAGAAATTTTAAGTAGAGGACTGATGCTGGCCTATCAAAAATAATATGGCCTGGATTCCCATTTACTTGAGAATATGCACTATATGGCTCCTAAGTCTCCTTGTAACTCTCAATATTCTTTGAAAAATTTGAAGCTCTATAGCACCTTTAGTGTTAGTGTCCACCGTGAGTCCACCGTGAATATTTCTAGAAAGACTATTTTGTCTTTTATGTTCTCATATCAAACTATGGATGGAATTAGTTCAGGGAATAGACTCAAACTGGCACAAAAAACTTTATCATTCTTCAGATGACAGTGATTCTAACAGAGTAAATATTTCTCTGCTTATAAACAGTATCTACTGTACAATCCATTCCTCTTGACTAACAAACAGCCCCTTAGTAAAAACTGACATGTAATCATACATTTTAGATCCTAAATTTAATGTTGAGATGGGTGGCTAGTAGTCAGTAAATATATACATATTTTGTTTGGTTTGTTTTGTTTGTTTTGAGATGAAGTCTCCCTCCATTGCCCAGGCTGGAGCACAGTGGCGTGATCTCAGCTCACTGCAACCTCTACCTCCCAGGTTCAAGCGATTCTCCTGCCTCAGCCTCCAAAGTAGCTGGGATTATAGGTGCCTGCCACCATGCCCAGCTAATTTTTCTATTTGTAATAGAGATGAGGTTTCACCATGTTGGCCAGGCCACCCGTCTCAGCCTCTCCAAGTGGTAGGATTATAGGTGTCAGCCACCATTCCTGGCCAGTATTCAGTAAATATTTTTCTAATCAATAAATGAACAACAAAAAAGATTCAGAAGCTATGTCTGGTGGCATAAGGAAGCATTTTCCTTAGCCATATATTGAGAATTCTATTGTTAAAAAATGTAACAGGTTAGCTGGGGACTAAAAAACAATTACATAGGGTTTGTCCCTCAGTATCCACGGAAGATTGGTTTCAGGAATCCTGGCGAATACCAAACTCCAGAGGAGATGCTCAAATCCCTTACATTAAATGGTGTAATATCTGTATATAACCTATACACATCACCTTGTATACATATATCATCTCTGGATTGCTTATTACACCTAATACAATAAAAATGTTATGTAAATAGTTGTTATACTGTATTGTTCATGAAATAGTAAGAAGAAAAAATGTCTGTATATCTCCAGTATAGAAGAAACCATCCTTCCTTTTTCTGAGTATTTTTTATTGTAATTAGTTGAATCCAGATAGGGAACAAATGGATACAGAGAACTGACTGTATTTGACAAGGTCTATAAAGGTAAGAGCATCAAACAAATTCAAGAGACAAGCATAAAAGAAACTACAAAAATTGATTCTCTTTGTTCTAACATAAACTCAGAATATGTACCTCTAAGTGCATTTGATTAAATAGGTCAATGGTAAAGTAAGCACTGACCTTTACAATGCTACTCATAAAAAAAAAACTCAGTGGCTTTTGTTCATGTATACTGTATATATTTTAAAAATATTTTTTAGCTTTAGTTAACTGCATATAAAATCCCATGTAGTATGGCTGGGGTTGGTGGCTCACGCCTACAATCTCAGCACTTTGGGAGGCTGAGGCAGGCGGATTGCCTGAGGTCAGGAGTTTGAGACCAGCCTGACCAACATGGCAATACCTTGTCTCTACTAAAAATATAAAAATTAGCCTGGTGTGTTGGTGGGTGCCTGTAATCCCAACTACTCGGGAGGCTGAAGCAGGAGAATCACTTGAACCTGGGAGGCAAAGGTTGCAGTGAGCTGAGATCGTGCCACTGCACTCCAGCCTGAGCAACAGAGCAAGACTCTGCGCAAAAAAAAAAAAAAAAATTAAATTGATGTTAAAAAAAAAATCCCATTTAGAATACTAATGTTTAATGCTGTGTAAACATTATTCTATTTTTTTCTCCTGAATCTTAGCCTCAACTAATTTCATACCTAACACAAAACAGATAAAATGCATCTTAAACAGCTTTTGATTTAATCTCATATTCTACTTCAACCAGTCAAGGGTTTCTACAGCCAGTCAAGGGTTTCTTCAAAACATATGAGGCAGCAACACTTTGCTTTTCCTCTTCAAAGATCCTTCTTCACCTGATTCATCACTTATTACAGACCCATTCTTCTAGTCTGGACTGGGATCTATGGAGCCATTAGGGCCTGGGCCACACGCACCCCTTGCTTACACAAGTAGATAGGGCCCAAATCCCACCTCTCCACCTACTGCTTCAAAAGAAGAGTAGTTTATGTGTTGCACATTTATACATCCTTCCTAAGTTTCTATGACAGATTTTAATTAAATAGTTCCATTGCTAAATAGCTTGAAGAGCCATTGTTCTATATCTACATTCTAGACTGTGTAATGATTCCCAAATGGCCTTAAATGATCCTCAAAATGTTCCATCAGGAGTCAAGGATTTTCGGGGTTATCAATGATTAAAAAGGGAACCTATACAAGGTAGTGTGTGGGGGGAAAATTCATATATACACATATTTTCCTTTTTTTTTGGTGAAAAGGGCAAGGAAAAATATAGACTTTTGTGTAAAAAACCAAACTACATAGTTATGGAGATACACAGGTTTAACTTTTTTTTTCTGAGGCAAAGTCTCCAGGATCTCACTCTTATTACCTAGCTGGAGTACAGTGGTGCAATCACAGCACAGCTCACTACAGCCTCAACATCCCCGGCTTGGGTGATCCTCCCACCTCAGCTTCCTGAGTAACTGGGACTAAAAGCATATACCACCACACCTGGCTAATTTTTTTTGTAAGTTTTGTAAAGACAGGTTTCACCATATTGCCCAGGTGGGTCTGGAACTCCTGGACTCAGGCAATCTACCAGCCTCGGCCTCCCAAAGTGATGGGATTACAGGCATGAGCCATGGTGCTTGGCCAGGTTTTACATTTAAGAGTCTAAATAGTAGCTACAGGCCGTCACACATGTAATCCTCGCACTTTGGGAGGCTGAGGCGGGCAGATCACAAGGTCAGGAGTTTGAGACTAGCCTGATCAACATGGTGAAACCTCGTCTCTACTAAAAATACAAAAATTAGCTGGGCATGGTGGCAGGCGGCTAATTTTTAATCCCATCTACTCAGGAGGCTGAGGCAGAAGAATCCCTTGAGCCCAGGAGGCAGAGGTTGCAGTGAACTGAGATCCTGCTATTGCACTCCAGCTTGGGCAATAAGAGTGAAGCTCCATATCAGAGAGAGAGGGAAAAAAAAGTCTAAATAGTAGCTACATACAAAGTTATCTCACCTACCCCCAAAACATTTGGAAGCAGATGTTATTTTAAAAATACAATAGTCCTACAATCGCAGCACTTTGGGAGGTCGAGGTGGTGGATCACCTGAGGTCAGAAGCTCGAGACCAGCTCGGCCAACATGGTGAAACCTTGTCTCTACTAAAAATACAAAAAATTAGCCGGGTGTGGTGGTGGGGCGCCGGTAATCCCAGCTACTCGGGAGGCTGAGGCAGGAGAATTGCTTGAAACCAGGAGGCAGAGGTTGTAGTGAACCAAGATCATGTCATTGCACTCCAGCCTGGGCAACAAGAGCAAAACTCCATCGTCCCCCTCCAAAAAAATACGATAGTAATTAATAATACAATAACAACTTTCCATAGTCTTTTAAAAATAATACTTAATTTTTAAAGTGCTTTAATTCTGAGCTCTAAAGTTCTAGAAGGCTTTTTTAATTTTCAGAACAAAACTGTCTTGGACTTTTAAAAACCATTTAAATATCTGAAGTTATATTACATTTAGATTACAAATTTTCTCCTTTGCAGGTAGCCCATATAAAAAAATACAGAGCAAGGAAAATCTGGAAGACAACCACTACAACAGACTTTTTTTTCCAAAAGAAAATAAAGATTTAAAACTTACAATATTAACAAAATTCAACCCGAAGATTACATGGTATTTGGGAAATAGAAACGACTCAAAAAGAAAAGCAATGGATTATGATGAGTAATTCAAAGGTAAAGCACCTCTCTTCTGATTATCCCCACAGAACATTTTGGCGTTTTAGAAAAATAAAGATTTAAAAATATTTCTGCTCTCACTTTTCAGCTATTTTTCCTATTTCTCAAAGTAATACACAAGATTATCAGGGTTATATCCACTTGTATAAAAACAAAAGCTTTCCTCCATTATACTTAAGATGAAGCCTCTGGGTACCTGACCAATACAAAGCAACAAACCCTGGAAACCAATGTACTGCAGGCACTGATTTTGATTCTGAGGGACTGGTATCTTAAATACCTCTAGAACGGTAGGCATATTTGGCTACTCAACAGAAACTGAGGGTAGAACTGGTAAAAGTGTTTCAGTAGTTATAACCCAGAAAAAACTTGTTCAAGTGCAAAACTGTGTATGTCCCCACTGTGCCATATCACTGAAGAATACAAAAGCTCTAAAACGTAAAATGATTGCCATGCCCTATAAAGAAAATAATAGTAGATAAAATGCACAGAGTGAAACTGAGCAAACTCTTACAGGCTTTCAAATGCACAATTCTAGACGTCCCCAACAACTGATTAGGACTAACTACCAACTACATCCAACTCTTTGGATCATTTTTTTGGAAGAGGAAGCATTTTGTGTTAAACTATTCACATGCAGTCTGATGCCAAACATCACTTAGTCCAAGTTTTATTCCCTATTTGAAGTTAGTATAATTTGGAAATTTTTATCTTCGAGCTTCTGAACTTTAGACTAAAACTCAAAAGCTAGGAGATATGCTCTACATACTTTTTGGTAAGAAATATTAGAAACAGGCATTTAATTGCTGTCTCAGTTTCCATTACTGTAAAATAAAGGGATGTACTCTTCAATGTTCCTTAGTCTTAAAATTGTTTTTAAGCTAGTATTCCATTAGTTTACATTTGCATAATCAAATACAGCTTTAAGAAATGATTGCCTGTACATTTGATGATAAGGCATCAAGCATAAATTTTAAGTCTATTTCTTATGTACTTAAAGGTAAGAATACTCATTAATTGCTTTATAAGAACTGTTCTATTTTGGGGATTTTCATTTAGTTTTGGTTTTTTAATGAGTCAAGATTTGTAAGAGTTGGTTATTACATAACATGCCAACTCTGTTAACTGAAAACACAGAAACAAAAAATTAATGTTAAGTGTACTTGCTGGCATAACTATTTTCTCCCTTTTTTTGACGTGACTATTTTCAACTTAAACATCTGGAATATTACTGCCATTTAAAAAGAGGCATTCCGAGGACATATTTTATTGTCAGAAACCTTATTATTAGAAGTACAAATAACGTGGCAATAGAAAGTTGGGTTAAAGACATGAATTCCATACCTACTCTAGGGTTATGGGAACAAAGAAAGGAAAAGTCACTGTATGCTAGAAAAGTTGTGAAAAGACTCTTAGAGAGTATCTGACGTTACAAGGCCTAAAACAGATGTATGATTAACAAAAGCAAGTTGGGGGAAAAAGCATAATTTGAAAAGAATGAGGAAATGTTCTTTTTGGATATGATAAATGTCAGAAATATAAATTGAATCAAATAGAACAGACATTGGTTTTAAAACTCTACAGAAAAGAGCTGAAGCTGAAGATGTGTAACTAGATTATTAATAGATGAACAAAAAGAAAGGGTTATAACAAATGACATGGTGAAACCACTAAGAAGAAAATAAAAATTTACTGTTTTCCAAAAAGAACAGATTACAGCAGCCTCTAAGATATTCCTAAAAACGTTTCAAAATACCTTGATCTTTCATTCTATTGTATACATTTTCTAAAACACAGGGCTCTGTCCCTTTGAGAGTTAACTAGATAAAGTACAAGCACTAGCAAATAAGCTTTTAGATCTGTAGGTCTATGCTTCTCAAACTTAAATGTGTGTGAATCACTGAGCTTATTAAAATGCAGATTATGAGTCAGTAAGTGAAGGCATGGAAGAGGAGGAGGATTCTGCATTTCTAATAAGCTCCCATGTGATGTCCAAAGAGGAGTTTGAACAGCAAAGTTTTAGATGAATTTCTGTAAATCAGCCTTAATATTAAATTAGATTTTGGGAAAGTGGAAAAATATATATTTAGTGAATTTCATTGAAAAGTTCAATAGAAAATGCTTTAAAAACAGCAAAAGTAAAGATAAATTCTTATCTAAAGGGTACTTTTTAGGAAGTCATATTAAACGTGGTGTGTGTATGGAAAGAGAAGCCTAAAAAATTCAAAATCTTGAAACCTAATAAAATCTACCTTATTAAAAGCCACGAATAATTCAACTTAAGAGAACTGGAATGATTTTTGTGCTTCTGCAGTAAAACCACTTGAACAGTAAGAAAAAAAAAAGACATTATGTCGCTTGAGACAATAAAAACTCATTTAGTGTATGTACTGCTTTATTTATTGCCTGGAAACTTTCTAGTAAAATGGACTTATTGACTTAGACAAGCATATTTGAGACAAGCATATTACTTGGACAAAAGAACAAGAATCCCATTCTCTCTCCCTCTTTCTCTTCCTCTTTCTCTCTTTCATTCTTATTTTTTCTTTCTTTCGTTCTTTCTTTTTTTCTTTAAAATAAAAATAAAAAATAATTCTCAGCAGTAGCTCTGTAGAAAATTCACTGACCTATAAAAAAACATGCTCCTGAGTGCTATATGTTCCTATGGATGTTGAATGTATTTGGTCATGCATTATATGTGCTAGTCAATCCTGAGGACACTTTACTACTTACATCAAGTCTTCCTAAGCATTTAAAAGAGGGCTGTATATAAGAGCAAAGATATATTGAAAACTCTTAGCAAGATAAAAACAAAGATGACTTAAAGAATTATATATGGACCAACACAAGGATATCCTTGACTTCTAAGTAGGTCTTACCTTCTATAGCAATCTCGTACAGCAAGTGAAAAGTCAGTAAGAATCATACATTATTACTTCATTCAGATGGTGGACAACTATGATCTAAGGTGTAATACAGTAGGCCTCCTTCATCTGCAGTTTCACGACCCATGGTTTTAATTATTCACAGTCAACCACTGTCTGAAAATATTAACTGAAAAATTCCAGAAATAAACAATTCAAAAGTTTTAAATTGCACCCTATTGTGAGTAGCGTGATGAAATCTTAAACCATACTATCACACTCAGGACACTGTCATTACTTTGCCAGTGCATTCATGCTGTATATGCTAACCCTTCCCTCCCCACCCGCACAGTCACTTTTATCAGATTAAGTGACGCTGCACACAGAGTTCAGCACTACCTGTGGTTTCAGGTATCTACTGGGGGGTCTTGGAACATATTACCCATGGATAAGGAGGACTACCGTATTTTCTTAGTTTAATCTCAGAAACCTCAAACAGTATTTGGATTTGGGACATAGCTTACTCCTCCATATATTTATAAGATAAAGATCACAGAACTTAGCCTATTACTGTATTTCTTTAAACTGATTCTCTTTCATCTTTAGCTTTTAAGATACAATATACATAGGTAAATATATCCTAAAGGATATACTTTTTAGATAATGGCTTCAGTGTGCCGCTTACTAGTTTTTTATGCATTCCAACTCTTGATCTATATTTCAAGGTTGCTGAAATTTTTGCTCAGCTCTTAAGGCTTAAAGTCACTGTTATCAGATGGGTTTCCAGAAATCCTGCTCTGGGCCTGGTGGTGATTTAAACTACCATACTTGAAGGAGAATTTATATGCAGATATTATATGCAGAATATTCAGTTCTCTGTAGTTCTTCCCCTACCCCCAATCCCCATGATTAGGCCCCAGTTACCAGCCTCTCTAGACTCCTTAGCCATGTAAAAACACTTCTTTTTTCTTGATCTCCATTTGGCACTGAGAATTAGAAAATTCCTTCAAGGAAAAGACCAGAATAAATACAGAGACCACTTCATGAGTTCCTCTTTTCTCAAGAATTACAGACCCTCAAGTTGAACCTACACCAGTTACTCTTCAAGGCCTTCAAATAGCTGTTGTATATATATGGCCTAATGTTTATAATGTTTCAGAAGGATATACAAAGCACTCAACACAGGCAAAACCAGGTTCATTAAATTTCAGTTACTGGGGTTTTCATTTCAAAGTTTGGTCTGGTTCCTCTCCAAATCTGCTATGCTGCTTTTTGTGATTTCCTTGCAGGTATCTTCATATGTATTAGAATTCATAAGCATAGTTATTTTAAATCTGTATCTAATATTTTTAATATCCCAAGTCTATGGAGTTCCAATTCTGCTGTCTCATTTAGTATGTATCCCCAGAATTTATCTAGCAGTTACTCATATAGTGTAACTTCCTACAGATATTGAAAGAATGGATTAAATCAATAAAGATCACAAACCTGAGATCTCCTGCCCCACCCCACAAAATTTCATTTCTTATGCATAGAAAAAAAGAAAAATACTTCATTTCACTTTCTCTCTTTAGACAAATGTACTATTTCTAACAGCTCAATCCCGATGGCATCTAATCCCCTTTCTCTCTTACTCTTCATGTCACTTCTATGTTGTCCAAGAATTGCTATGTAGTGAGAGAAACAAAACATAATGTTGGTGTTTTCAAGAGCTTTCTAATATCACACAGTGAAATAATTCCAGATCATATCCTGGTAAATAGATTAATATTCATCAGAGCTCTTAAACACCAAGGTAATTAAACATGCAATATGAGTAACTATAGACATGTTAATGCTTAAGTGTAAATAGCTTACATTAAATTTAAATTTTGACATTTATGTACATACTTTTGATAGGTCAATTTTAAAATAAAGTGCAGATTTTTGCTTTAATTTCCCAATTGAGAAACAAGAAATCCAACAGTTAAATAAACATACAGGTTTTATACTCTTTCATCTCAAAGAGCAATGACAAAACAGTAGAGTTGGGAAAGGAAGAAAAAGATCCTGTAACTATCAAGTTCCAACTTTTTATTCTTGACACATATAGTACCTCATTTTTTAAAGCAAGCATTAACAAATTTTATTCTAAAGCAGTGTAATGCTACAAAAAGAGTTCTGTCATAAGAAAAGGATGATTAGAAATCTGAAACATTCACATTCCTATTCTAAGTCCCTTAGTTAATGGATCTCCAGAAAATTTCACTATTTAACAGAAAGTATATACTTTCTGTTAAATGAAGATATTTGTTCAAAGTACTACAAATCAGAGTGTAAAGCAAAAACATGTTTTACTTCATTAAATTCCTTAAGAAACAATATAGGTTTCATGCTTGTAACAAAAGACCCTAAAACATTTTTATCTGTCCCAGAATTAGACCTAACATTGAGACCCCACTACAGAGCCACTCTCACTGTTAAAGAGTAAATTACACTTTATACTATCCTGAAACCATCACTATTATTAATTTGTTTTTTTAAAAACTGAATCCTCAAAAAAAAGGAGAGTAACCTCATTGTGTAACAAATTTCAGTCTCATATTACAGCTGTTATCACAAGTACTTTTGTATTCCAGAACTGGCCTACACTCAGGTGTTTTAACTATGGGGCCTAGTAAACTGTAACAAAGCCAAGAAACTGTTGCCCATAATGAAGCTAAGAGAAACCTCATCTAATTTCTCTACACAGCATATACACACACCCACTAAAGAGCATTCAAAATAAAATGTATAAAACTGCATTATCTTTGGAACATTATCTTGTATCTATACCCACACAAATTTATCAAATTGCATCAAGAGGAAATGCAATCATACTGAATGGATTATATAATTATGAAATGATTATATTAAGTTTTCCCTCGGTGTGATTTAGCAAATGTGAATTTATGTAAATGTACAATGATGCTTCATAGGCAATATAATTCACATGGAAGCAAGAATAAGGTGTTTCTTTAACATATCTCTTAGAACACTACATTTATAAACTGTTAAGTATCTGGAGGAAAACAAAATATTCCTCTCTAAAATACTGGGGATTTTAGTTTATGTTAAAAGCTTAAAAAAACTGGCACACTGTGCCCACCCCGCCTTGCTGCATTTCTCACCTAAAGGTAGGTTGCAAAATCCTTTGCAACACTGCTTATCAGCTCAGAGACAGCAGTAGTACATCGGTGTTCCCATATTACCCCAACCTTTTGGAAGCCTGAAAATACATGTTTTGTCTTGTCACTAGACAGAATTTCTGGCTTTTTGTTAAGATACTATTTAAGCAAGTCCCCCATGCCACTGCCTCGAAAGAGATATACTTTTGAACTGGGGCCTCTCCTAAGGGATCGGTAGAGCACACATTAATAAACTTCTGTTTCTTTTGTTAATCTGACTTTTGTTTTCAAGAGAATGTCTCAACTAAAAACCTAAGAAAGAAAAGAAAAGAAATTATATTTTCTCCCCTATATATCCATATAGTATTTTTATAAGGTACTGTTAATGATACAAGGGTACCACCTATAACAGAATCTAGCTGGGTCATATAGTAAACATGTATCTTACTGATAAGAATGCACTTATAAGCCTCTGAAGAGAGGGTAACTAGTCAACTTTTAAATTATCCAGAAATAAAGAAAACAAAACCTTAAAATAGTATGCTTCAGCAAACATGTAAGTAGGAGCAAACCCCCACCCCGCCCAAGTCAACACTGCTGTATTTTTCAAAGGGAAACAATTTTGATCAAAGCACTAGATAAACATGTAATCAATATAGGGGTACCCCCCTGCCAAATCTTACTGACAGTTTTTAGATTTCTAAGTATGATTGCATACATTACAAACTGTACCTTTTATCACAGAGGATTTAAAAGCTTTTGAAATGAAAACCAGTTGATGAGAGTTTGGGACACGCTACCCCAAAATACAGTAGCTGGCATACTGCATACTTTAAGATGAAGGAATCTGAGAAACAGCATGTACAGGAAAGACCTGGTGACCTTCCCCTGATGCCAGTCTTAAGACTCTTCTGTGAGAGGTACCCTCCCTACACTGGGAGGAAAGGAACATAGACACAGACCCCAAGAAGAATGTAAACAAACAGGCCTTGCTGTTTCCCCCAGTTTATTACACTTAGCTCATACTTTTTATCGTATTAAATTCTTCTACAATCTTACCCTTCATCAAAACTAGAATAAAAACACTTGGGTTCAGCTACTTCAGCTCTTCATTTCCTTATGAAGGCTCCTGTATCAAATAAAATTTACAGTAAATAAATTTGTACACTTTTGTCTTGTGCATCTGTCTTCTAAAGGGCCCCAGCCAATGAATCTAAGACCAGTAAAAGATATTTTTCTCCTCCTATTCAGTACATAAAAGAAACAGAAAATTAAAGTGTTACAAAACTCCAAGTAACCCAAATTTTCAGAGCATAAGTTACTCAAGAAAGTTTTCCAGACAGTTAAAAACTTATTCTCTTTAAGGCTTAAAGCAGCAGGATCAGTTTCTACGAAGACTATTTTTTTTTTCACAGAACAGGAGTCTGGGGGTGGAGGGAGTGGTTTCAGGACGAAACTGTTCTATCTCAGATTAGACTTTGTTAAGGACTGCAATCTAGATATCTTAGATGCACAGTTCACAATAGGGTTAACGCTCCTATGAGAATCTAATGCTACCACTGATCTGACAGGAGGCAGAGCTCAACTGGTAATGCTACTCACCTCCTGCTATGCAGCCCAGTTCCTAACAGATCACAAACCAGTACCAGTCCGTGGCCCTGGAGCTGGGGACCCCCGGCTTAAAGTATATTTAATCATTCTGATTACTAAACTGTGTCTTTTTTCTTTGAAAGAATATTTTGTACATATTTTATACTCTTCTATTGATAAGTTAATATGAGTAGTAAAAGGCCAAACTGTGCTAAGCATACATTTTCTCATTTAATCCACACAGCAACTCTGTGAGGCGAAAAGTCTCATCTCCATTTTGCAGGTCAGAAAACAGAGCCTAGGAAAGTTTAAGCTAATTACCAAAGGAAGTGGCACACTTGAGACATAAGCTTAGTATGTTTAACTCAAATATCAGTCTTTTATGTTGTTATATTAAGTATAGCCTGAAGTTGTCTCCTTACATATTTCAGGTTCAGCCTAAAGGTTTCTCGATATAGTGAACTATAACTTCAGTAGATGTGTAAATACATTATAACCTACTATTGTACCAATTACAAAGCTTCAGCCAATCACAAGAGGCCAACTATTCAAGCCCTGTTCATATAAGGCAAACACCAAGCTGTAACCAATACAGCAGTTTCTGTACCTCACTTCTGTTTTCTGTACTCATTTTCCTTCCTCTTTCTGTCCTTAAATATTATCTGATCATGTGGGAACCCCAGGGTTGCTCTGAACCTATGTTTTCAGGGGGGCTACCAGATTTGCAAATCATTCCTTGTTCAATTAAACTATGTTAAATTCATCAAAAGTCTTTTTTTGAAACTGATGGCATCAGAGTGAGACATGAAGTGGAGAAACTAGCAATCCCCAAGAGCAGCTGGTGACCAAGAGAAGTACCCGCTGGGCCTATTCTGTCCATTCCTCTCTCACAACAACCAGAGGCTGCAGGGATGTTCTCTTAGTGGAGCTTCAGAATTTAAGATTTTGTGGTTTTGAGCTATATAGTTTTGAGCAAATTTTTTATCTGAACTTGGTTTAGAAGTCACAATAGAAACTGGACTGGGTCCAACAATTATCTGGATTGAAACTGGCTAGAGGCCTTAAATATCTGACTGGCTCAAACAAAAACTGGCAATAAATGGCAATACTACAGGGGGTGCAAACTCTAGCTTTTGAAAATTAACAGGGCTTTATTTATTATTTCCCCTTTGATTCATTTTCTTGCATGCTTAGGTAGGAAAAATCATTAGCTAACCTGATCAAGGAAATCTGAGAGACAAAACCAAGATTCAGTGTAAAAATGTGATGCTTAATTTTTGAAGAGCTGAGTAGCCTACCTTTCAGCTACATCTACATTTACACATAGAAGGTTTAGGCCCCAGAAGCAGCGAATGCTCACAAAAAATGGCAAAATCATACAAACAATAATCTTAAATTACTGTGGAATGTTCCAAATAAACAACATTGCAATAAGTGCATTTAAAAATAAGTTCTCCTAAATAGGAAAGCTTTAACGCTGTTGGTGGGAGTATAAATTAGTCCAACCAATGTGGAAGACAGTGTGGCAATTCCTCAAGGATCTAGAAATAGATACACCATTTGACCCTGTAATCCCATTACTGGGTATATACCCAAAGCATTATAAATCATTCTACTATAAAGACACATGCATACATATGTTTATTGCAGCACTAGTCACAATAACAAAGACTGTAACTAACCCAGATGCCCATTAATAATAGACTGGATAAAGAAAATGTGGCACATATACACCATGGAATACTATGCAGCAATAAAAAAGGATGAATTCATGTCCTTTGCAGGGACATAGATGAAGCTGAAAACCATCATTCTCAGCAAACTAACACAGGAACAGAAAACCAAACACCGCATGTTCTCACTCACAAGTGGGAGTTCAATAATGAGAACACATGGACCCAAGGGGAACGTCACACACTGGGGCCTGTTGGGGTTGGGGGGCTAGGGGAAGGATAGCATTAACAGAAATACCTAATGTAGGTGACGCGTTGATGGGTGCGGCACACCACCACGGCACGTGTATACCTATGTAACAAACCTGCATGTTCTGCACATGTATCCCAGAACTTAAAGTATAATAATAATTTTTTTTAAAAGCTGACCCAGTGATGCCTACTGATGTGTAGAAGCTTCTAAAAATACTGCAATATTTTTATTGCTTCTTTTGAAAGCCTCTTGATAAAAGACAACAAGTTGATTTAAAAAAACTGAATCTGCAAGTCTTTTGGCTAAGTAGCTATAGTGTCCTGAATGTGAAAGAAAGGTGGATAAAGTGTTTGTTAAAAGAAGATAAGCCCTCAGGTGAAATAGGCTTGCTTCTTTATCAGAGCTATCCTTGTGGAGTCCAGGCAGAGAGAATATTTTCTTTGCCCTATTAGTTAACCGGTTTAGCCCTGAACTCAAGTCATTTAGCTAAAAAACGACAGTTAAGTTATAAAGACTGCCTACTGAACTAAATTGGTCTCTAAAATACACCTTTCTGTCATTTAGCTGGCTATTTTGAAACATGTTTATAAAACCAATCTATATCTATAAAGAAAATCTCAATTTTTAAGGGTGTCCACCTCTGTACCAGAAAGAAAGGGAGGACTGAGTAGAGAAACTTTTATCATTGATCACTGGCTTAAATTTACATAACAAGTCTTAACCTTTGATACATTGTCTTTCCTCCTTTGAGCAAATGATGGCTCCACCATCTCCACCAGTTATCAGAAAGTTTAGAAGACCATTGCTTCTAATCTCAGCCATCAAAAAATTTAGAAAAGGCTATTTCTGAAAAATCTTACTTTCCATCTTCTTGATGTGACTGAAAAAGAAAACCCTTTGATTTTCCCACAGTTCTTCATCCCCACTGCAAGTGGAGCTGAGGTAAGAGAGTCTAGCAACCCTTATTTGGATCAGCATGGAAAGTGAGTCTCTCTCATCCTGGATATCTGAATTATAATTGAAAAAATGAATGGTGATCCAATGGCCATAGACAAAAAAGGTGAAAGGGGAAGATTTTCCAAGACAGCCTTTCCTGGAAGCTCAGCCTCCTCCTTTAGCCCTCCTAACAATTCTCTAGGCTATAAAACCTTACTTAAACTAGCTACAGTAGACTCTTTTGTCTGCAAATAAGAACCCTGGCTAACACAACCCTTAATAGTGGAGGAAAACCTATAAACAGTAGCTCGGAAGTCAGGGAGGGGAAAAAAGCAGTCCCAGGGAGAACAGAGAGTATCTATCTAACCAGGTCTAGGGTGAGTGACAAAAAGGAAAGGTAATGACAGTTACGTGGTGTATTATTTTTCTATGACTGTCATAACAAATTACCATAATTTGGTGGCTTGAACACAAATTTATTATGTTACCGTTCTAGAGATGAAAAAACTAAAATGGGTCCCACTTGGCAAAAATCAAGGTGTCAGCAGGGCTGTTCTGTTCTAGAGTCTCTAGGGGGAGAATCCATTTTCTTGCCTAAACTAGCTTTTAGAGGTTGCCTTCATTCCTTTCCTCATGCTTCCCACTCCTCCATCTTCAAAGCCAGCAATGACTAATAAAGTCTTTCTCAAATAGCACTTTTGGTTCCCTCTTCCACAATTTAAGGATCCTAGTGATTAACACTGGGCAATGTGGATAATCCAAAATAATCGTATTTTAAAAATACCTAATTAACTTAATCTCATTTGCTATTTTAATTCCCCTTTGGCACTAAAGTAACATATCCACAAATTCCAGGGATTAGGACACAGCCATCTTGCAGAGAGGGGGATTATTCTGCCTACTACAGATGAGAGAATCAGAAAACTGGCTGGGTAATTAACAATCTTTGAGCAATAAGATACCAACCTAGTGGAACTTAATGCAGCCCTGAAGCTGACAAAGTATAACTAAGGTAACTGTAACACACACTGTCCAGGAAAGGCCTTTTCTGTTATATATTTACATAGATAAATATTTATATAAGAAGTTACTTAAAAATAAAATCCACCAAATGATAACCCTTAAACCACATACTTAAGGAAAACACTTTTAAAATAAATTTAGAAGGAAAGTAAAACAATACTTAGCATATACAGCAGATAAAATAATCCTGACTATAAGAAATTGGGGCTGTTCTAGAATATCTGGGAAGAGAACTTTTTCATTTTTCAAAAAAAAGAGGCCAAGCTCATTAGTGCACTACAAACAGGTAATGATCACATTAACATGTCAAGCAAAGCCCATACACTTTAGGCGATTTTATCAAAGAATAATAATTTGTTTTTTCAAAAAACAAAAACAACAGGAAACAAACAAAAATACAGGTATCAATTCCTACTTTCTAGTTGAACAGAAATTGTTGGTTTCTTTGGCTGGTTGCTATAGATTAAAATTGTAAGTACCATGAATTCAGGTACAATAAGGGGGAACGAGCATGTAGTAAAATATCATAAAAGGCTTAGAAGCTTTGGCCTTTGAAAATTTTTTCTTACAGATAAAATTTCTCTAAACTAAGGAGTAAGATTGTCATTTATGCTCCTGCCAGGTATTTTTCAAGCAAACAATGTACATTGTTATTTTTTGAGGAAATTTAACCTCAAATGCATTCTAAAAACCAATTTTAAATGTATACCAAGATTGAAATTGGAATTATTCTGCTAGAAATGTATATACTTTTAAAAACTATTTGACCACAAATGCCAGGAGCCCCAGTGTAGGAATAAGTTTAACAAATTCCAATACTTTTATCTAAAGAACACTAGACCAAATATAACTGGCTTAAAATTAACCAAGGACTTTACAAATAAACTTTGAGAAACGAACTCACATTAAATATACACAAATGAATCTGATTTATAAACCAGAATGCCAATTTATAGTACCAATTAACAGACAAAGCACAGAATTAGGGGTTTTCTCTATATTTCAGTGGCCGTTTCAGCCAGCATCTACATAAAGAAAAAGCCAAATTTTATTTAACAAGTAATTAACGGATACCAATAATTAAAGAGTAAAACAGAATAAATGGATATGAACATTAAGGGTACTATAAGAGTCTGATATATATTTTTAATTTCCTATAAATGCTAGTAGAATACTTTTTAATGAATAATTCTTGTATTTAATTAGACTTAACTCCTATCTGTAAGAAATAACATAACTTATGTTTCTTTTTTCTTCTTCTTTTTGTCACCCAGGCTGGAGTTCAGTGGCATGATATGGACTCATCGCAACCTCTGCCTCCCAGGTTCAAGCGATTCTCCTGCCTCAGCCTCCTTAGTAGCTGGGATTACAGGTGCGCACCACCACGCCCAGCTAATTTTTTGTTTTAGTAGAGATGGGGTTTCACCATTTTGGCCAGGCTGGTCTCAAACTCCTGACCTCAGGTGATCTGCCTGCCTCTGGCCTCCCAAAGTGCTGGGATTACAGGCATGAGCCACCACATCCAGCCTTAAATTTCTTTTAAACATTTAACTCATAAGAAGCTACTTAGATCCCATAAGAAAATAGAATTAAGCTCAGTATATCTTAAATAATATCTAATTTTCCTTCCTTTTATTGAATTCTTATTCATCCAAACCCTAATTAGTCACCTGACCTCCATTTTCTCTCATTTCAATGCAGGGATTGGTTCTTGAGAAAAGCTTCCCCCTAGAAAGTGTTGAGGAGACAAAATAAATTCAAAGCTAGTTACCTTGTAAACTAGGCAAGTTAGATTATTGTGGAGCTAATGATTCTGAATCAGACATAAGAATCTTATGAAAACATCCATTACTAGGGCTTACCGGAAATTATCTTCAGGCTCTCTCTTAGTAACTTTAACTCAAATATACATATTAATTTGTGACTTTGGAAATATTAACTGACTCTCTTGAGCCTCAATATTCTCATCTATACTACCTACTTTTACAAGGTTAGAAATACTGCATGCTAACATGCAATGTGTGATAAATATCAGGTATCTAATAAACAGTTATTACTCAGTTGAAATTTTTCTTTTAAAAAGAAGCACCCTTCACCTCTCCAGAGCTCCTTCTTAAAGCATTATTCTATTACTAGGCAATGTACTGTATTGTTATGCTAAAGAGGTACTCTTCTAATCAGACTGTAACATCAATTCACAATAAGTTATTTAAAATTCAGTACTATTTTAATATGGTTTGGCTCTGTGTCCCCACCCAAATCTCTTCTCAAATTATAATCCCCATGTGTTGAGGGAGGGACCTGTAATTGCCACATGTTGAGGGAGAGAGGTAATTGGATCATAAGGGCAGTTTCCCCCAATGCTGTTCTTGTGATAGTGAGCTCTCCCAAGGTCTGATGGTTAAAAAGCAGCTCTCCTCTGCGCTCTCTCTCCTGCCACCATGTAAGACATGCCTTGCTTCCCCTTCACCTTCTGCCATAATTTTAATCTTCCTGAGATCTCTCCAGCCATGTGGAACTGTCAGTCAATTAACTCTCTTTCCTTTATTAATTACCCAGTCTCAGGTATTCTTTATAGCAGTGTGAAAACAGACTAATACAGAAAATTGTTACTAGGAATGGCACACTGCTTTAAAGAGCATATGAAAGTGAAATCATTTTCACTTCCTTAAAAATGTGGAAGTGATGTTGGAACTGGGTAACAGACAGAGGCTGGAACAGTTCAGAGGGCTCAGGAAGAGGGAAAGTTTGGACCTCCTAGAGACTTGTTGAATGGCTTTGACCAAAAGGCTGATGGTGATATGGACAATGGAGTCTAGGCTGAGGTGGTCTCAGATGGAAACAAATAATTTATTGGATATTGAAGAAGAGGTCCCTCTTGCTATGCTTTAGCAAACAGACTGGTGGCATTTCCCCTGCCCTAGAGACGTGTGGAACTTTGAACTTCAGAGAGATGATTTAGGTTATCTGGCAGAAGAAATTTCTTTTTTTTTTTTTCTTTGGCAGAAGAAACTTCTAAGCAGCAAAGCATTCAAGAGGTTACATAGCTTTTTCTGAAAGCAATCAGTCATATGTGTTCGCAAAGAAATTGAAATTTGAACTTATGCTAAAAGGGAAGCAGGGTATAAAGGTTTGGAAAATCTGCAGTCTGACTCTGTGGTAGGAACAAAAAAGTCATTTTCTGGAAAAGAATTTAAGACAGCTGCAAAAATGTGCATAAGTAATGAGGAGCCAAATTTAATAACCAAGACTATGGGGAAAATGTCTACAGCAGGTCAGAGATCTTCATGGCAGCCCTTCCCATCATAGGCCCAGATGCCTAAGAAGGAACAATGATATCATCAACTGGGCCTCTGCTGCTCTGTGCAGCCCTGGGAGAGCACCCTGCATTCCAGCTGCTCCAGCTCCAGCTGTGGCTAAAAGGGGCCAAGGTATAGCTCAGGCTTTTGCTTCAGAGGGTGCATACCCACAAGCACTGGCAGCTTCTATGTGGTTTTGGGCCTGTGGGTGCACAGAAGACAAGAGTTGAGGTTTGGAAACCTCTGCCTAGATTTCAGAGCATGTATGAAAACACCTGGATGGCCAGGCAAACGTCCGCTGCAGGGGCGAAGCCCTCTGGAAACTGCTAGGGCAGTGTAGAAAGGAAATGTGGGGTCGGAGCCCCCACAGAGAGACCTCACTGGGGTACTGCCTAGTCAAGCTGTGAGAAGAGGGCCACCATCCTCCAGATGCCAGAAAAGTGGGTCCACCAACAGCTTGCACCAGGTATCTGGAAACACTACAGGCACTCAATGCCAGCCCATAAAAGCAGCTGCAAGGGCTGTGCCCTGCAGAGCCACAAGGGCAGAGCTCCCCAAGGCCATGGGAGCCTATGCATTGCCTCAGCATGCCCTGGATGTCAGACATGGAGTCAAATGAGGTTTTGGAGCTTTAAGATTTAATGACTGCCCTGCCGGGTTTCTGACTTGCATGGGGCCTACCTACGGCCCCTTTGTTTTGTCCAATTTCTCCAAGTTGGAATGAGAACATTTACCAAATGCCTGTATCCTTATGGTATCTTGGAAGTAACTAACTTGTTTGTGATTTTACATGCTCATAGGTGGAAGGGACTTGCCTTGTCTCAGACGAGACTTTAGACTTGGGACTTTTGGATTAATGCTAGAATGAGTTAAGACTTTGAGGGACTGTTGGGAAGGTATTGTTTTGAAATGTGAGAAGGACATGAAATTTGGGAGGGTCCTGGGATGGAATGATACAGTTTGGCTTTGTATCCCGACATAAATCTCATTTCAAATTGTAATCTCCATGTGTTGTGGGAGGTACCTGTAATACCCACATGTTAAGGGAGGAAGAGAAGTGACTGGATCATGGGGGCAGGTTCCCCCATGCTGTTTTCATGATAGTGAGTTCTCACATGATCTGATGGTTAAAAAGTAGTAGCTCCTCCATTGCCTTGTAAGATGTGCCTTGCTTCCACTTCGCCTTCCATCATGATTTTAAGTTTCCTGAGGCCTCCCCAGCCATGCGGAACTGTGAGTCAATTAAACCTCTTTCTTTTATAAATTATCCAATCTCAGGTATTTTTTATAGTAGTGTGAAAACAGACTAATACATATTTTATCTGCTCATATATTATACACTTTTTAGCCAGAAAGAGCTATAGTGAAAGAACTATAGTGAATTTTCCACTATTTTTCTTTTTGATAAAAATGACAATTTTCCATTAATAAATACTGAGCAATTTTTAAAATCATACTTTCTATTTTGTACATAATATCCTAATAGTATTGCAAACTGACCAAAAATAAAAACTATCTTCCTAGAGCTAAAATTAACATTCAATCACAATAAACCTTGGATTTACCTGGCATAAATCATAATAAGCCTCGCATTTACTTGGCATAATTAAGGTAGATAAAATGTTCAATAATACTTAGCACTTTTGGTCACAACTGGAAAACAGGAAAGTCAAATTAAACATCATCTCAAAATAAATGTTTATTAATTTATTGTTTATGTAATTATTTGCAATTTCTAAGGTAACAATATATGCACACTTGAAGAAATTTTGGTTAAGAAAAAAAAAATCTATGAATTGGATCATCCTAGAACCACTGTTAGCATTTTCATGACATTTTTTCCTTTCACAAGCATTTTAAAAATGAGGTTACAGCTGAATATATACAATCTTGCAATATGTATTTTATTTAATATTATTAGTATTTTCACTGAATATGGTATACATTATCTTTGAAGGCACAATGTCAGATAAATATCATGAAAGTGATATTTTACTTTTGTATTCATTAATTTATCATATGTCTCTCTCACTACAATGCAAGCTCCATCAAAGCAGCGGCCATGATTTTCTCATTTATCACTGTATACTCAAAGCTTAGCACACTGCCCGACATGGTGTAAGCAGGCGTTCAATACACATTTTTTTTAATGAATGAATGAATGAACTTATTTAGCAATTCTATCATTACAGATAATCCTCCCTTAATGCAACAAATACATTAAGAGTTTTTTCTCGATACCTTATCTAAGTAATTTGTCTTTTATATTGAGCAAGATTTTTCAAAGAAGAAATAGTATACCCAGTGAAGACAGGGTAATCTTATGCAGAAGTAAAAACAAATAAGAATCTACTTCTAGCCCTTTAGGATGGTTATTTTAAAAAGAAAGAAAATAACAAGGGTTAGCAAGTATGTGAATTAATTGGAACCCTTGTGCATTACTGGTGGAAATGTAAAACTGTGCAGCTGCCATGGAAAATGGTATGATGATTCTTCAAAAAGTGAAAGATAGAATTACCATATGACTGAACAATTCCACTTCTGGGTCTATATTCAAAAGACGTAAAAGCAGGCACTGAAACAGATGTTTGTACACCAGGTTCATGGCAGCACTAGTCACGAAAAGTCAAATGGTAGAAGCAATCCAAGGGTCCATAAATAGATGAATGAATTAACAAAATGTAGCATATAAATATAATGTAATAGTACTCAGGCTTAAAAAGGAATGAAATTCCATACATGCTATATAAAATGAATAAACATTGAAGACATTATGCTAAGTGAAAAAAGTCAGACACAACAATACAAATACAAAATCCAGTGCTATATGACTCTATTTACATGAGGTACCGGGAACAGTCAAATTCAGAGAGAGAGACAGAACAGTGTTTACCCAGGGGTTGGGGGAAGGGAAAAATGGAAAGTTATTGTTTAATGTATAGATTTTGTGTTTGACATGATGATAAAGTTCTATAAATAGGGATAATGGTTACACAACTCTATGAACGTAATTAATGTTAATGAACTATATACACTTTAAAATGGATTTCAATGGCAAGTTTTATGTTATGTATATTTTATCATAATGAAAAATAACTGAAAAGCAAATAAGAATAAGGATTCACAGCCGGAGGCAGTGGCTAATGCCTGTAATCCTAGCATTTTAGAGGGCTGAGACAGGCAGACTGCTTAAGCTCCAGGGGTTCAAGACCAGCCTGGGCAACATGGCAAAACCCTATGTCTACAAAAAATACAAAAAAAATTAGCTAGGTATGGTGGTATGGGCTTGTAGTCCCAGCTACCTGGGGTGCTGAAGAGGATCACTTGAGTCCAGGAGATCAAGGCTGCAGTGAGCCAAGATCACGCTACTGCACTCCAGCCTGAGTGACAAAGGGAAGCCCCGTCTCACCAAAAAAAAAAAAAAATTCACAAGTACAAATTCTTAGGAATCAGTATTTTTTAAATAAAATATTTCTCCATTTAGACAAAATGGACTGAGATATGATCTTGCATCTATTTTACTACTATCAAGATACTGTATTCTTAATTTTTTAAATTCCATTTCCATTACTATACATATGTAAATATTCAGTTGGAATGTAATTATGAACTATATATTCTCAATGTTCGTATCTTCTGCAACATGCCAAATTATATCATCACAAACTTACTACATATTTAACCACAATATCATCTGATAATTTAGATGCTAGTCTATTCGAATAGAGTCTAATTTGTAGCCATATGTAAATATGAGGATTCAAGAAGAAGAACATTTATTAAGGATTTCAAAATTGGTATTCTAGACTTATTAAAGAGAATAGAAAACTGCCTCTTTAAAAAATTCTTGGCCAGGCATGGTGGCTCAGCCCTATAATCCCAGCACTTTAGGAGGCCAAGGTGGGTGGATCACGAGGTCAGGAGTTCAAGACCAGCCTGGCCAACTCAGTAAAACCCCATCTATACTAAAATACAAAAAAAAATTAGCTGGGCATGGTGGTACACGGTCTGTAGTCCCTGCTACCTGGGAGGCCGAGGCAGGGAAATCACTTAACCTGGGAGGTAGCGGTTGCAGTGAGCTGAGATCATACCACTGTACTCCAGTCTGGTGACAGAGCGAGACTCCATCTCAAAAAAAAAATTATCATATTAGTATTTTCTTTTCTGAGTAAAACTTGCCTAGCACAGATATATCTAAATTTGTTTGAGACACTGCCCAATATTTATTAAGTGATTGAAATATTCACAATACATGATAGTTGATAAATTCTTAAAATTCACTTAAAACTTACAAATATTTAGGGTTCTTTAAGATTTTCATTAGCTTTTAAATGTGTACGGTTATACATCTCCTAATGACAGATATATGTTCTGAAAACCGCCTTTGTTCAGTGATTTCATCAGTGTCAACATCAGGGTGTATGTACGCAAACCTATTAATAGATGTTATAGCCTATTACTTGTAGGCTATCAAACTATATAGCATGTTACTGTACTAAATGTAGGCAATTGTAACACAATGGTAAGTATTTGCGTATCTAAGCACAGAAAAGATTATGTGTTGTACTACAAGTTACAACAGGTATGATGTCATTAGGATATAGGAATTTTTTAGCTCTACTATAATTTTATGGGACCACCATTGTATATGCAGTCCTTTGTGACTAAAACATCCTTATGTGGTACATGACTGTATAAAAACCACAAAATCAATGACTCAAACTTTCCTTTAGTTACTTTTTAATTTCTCATGTTCTCCATGTCTTTATATTTCTGCATCTCTGAAAAACAAAGTAAGTGTTACCTTCAGCCAAGGTACTCATTTCTCTCAAGTAATTAGCCACAAAGGCATTACCAAATAGCCAGTAGACTGGAAAGAAGGCTTGATAAATTTGACAATGCCTTGCTTTCTCTTGGGTTTGAGGTTAAAAGGCCTTTTCTATTTGAAAAGCTGCTTAAGTATTAAGTGAGTATCTTCGTTTTAAATACGAGACTTGATATTTTATTAGATGGTCTTCCATATGCTCCGATCACCAAGAAATCATAATTCTGTCTCACTAAATGTCACAAGTCACATTATTTTAGGATATGACATTACAAACATGCAATATGCCTTAAAGCTGCCAAGCCAATATAATACAAAATATCTCAAATTAATCAAAGATATGTCACTTAGCCTTACAATATATAACTACTGGAACAAATCTTCTTACTCCTTTGAGTGTGCCTCTGAACATCAAATTCTTTTATTTGGGAGGTCTTTGTTGGCAAATCACAATTTGCCACTTGCCAGTCGCCCTTAATTTGTGTTGCTTTGACTACTAGTGTATACATTGTCTAATGACAAAAACAAAGATTAAGCTTTAGTATGGAGTTAATATCCATCATGTAGGAAACTATTAGCTTGACAAGAATTGCACTAATATTCTTCCTTTAAAGAATTTTTTTTTCCTTTAAAGACATTTAATGTAATAAAAGTCAAGTTAATATGAAACACAAAACCATTTATACTAACCAGATTATGATGCCATGGTTTTCTTTTCTTTTTCTTTGAGACAAAGTTTTTCTCTGTTGCCCAGGCTAGAACACAGTGGTATGATCATAGCTCATGTATCCTTGAAAACCTGGGCTCAAAGATCCTCCCACCACAGCCTCTTAAGCAGCTAGACTACAAGGCACATTTTTGGTTTTTGGTAGAGACAGGGTCTCACTATGTTGTCCAGGCTGGTCTGGAACTCCTGAGCTCAAGGGGTCCTCTGGCCTTGGCCTCCCATCATGCTGGTATTACAAGTATGAGCCACCACACCCAACCCTCTGCCATGGTTTTCAAGAGAACAAGTTAAAAAAAACTGGACAGCAGAAGACGCTGGACATGTTTTTTTAAAAAACAAAACAAAACATAATATACAATTTTATAAAGATAGATTTACAAAGTGTTTCATGCTATAGAAATAATAGACTCATGCAAAGAAATTCCTTTTCATAGCATTTAATCTGAATATGTTATTCATTGAATTTGTCAAAAATAGTGTTAAATTAAGCTCGTATTTTTCCTCTTAAAAAATGTTTTAGTTTATCTTGCCTATTTTTAATTGGGAAAAAAATCAATTCTAATTATATCTAACCAAAGCCATAGTTTCTGAAAGCTTTAGTCTCTCTAACTTATATCCCATTAGGAAGCATTCAGCATTGTCCTAATAAAAGCTTTCCAACAGAACAGTTCATCCTCCTTACTCCCAGGAATAAGCAGCCAGATAGATCACTTCAATGGCAAAGATAAAAAGATGAGATAGCAAGTTACTTTGCTATGGCAACAACTTTAAAAATTCTAAACAGATCACTTTCTCCTATTTAAATATAAATGTGGTCTAAAGCAGCTGCTACAATGACTGATGAGTTCTCAATAAAAATCTATTACCATGAGGGTTTCCAACTTAGAATGTGTAACATCTGCCACTGAAGAGAAACAGAAACTTTAAATCTACTATTCCAAACTATGTTTCTGCTATAGATACCTACATTGCAACATTCGGTCTAATCTTAATGATGCATTTAATAAAAGTGCACTTTGGTTTTATTCTAGATAATTAGGACAAAAAAATACCAAAGATACATTTGCCGTGGCACTTTAAATTTGGATTTGTAAAGCTGAACCTCATGAGAACTATTTAAATCCTCCAAAGTATTTGGCCAAAATTTACAGCCTATAGAATTAGCTAGTAGAAAGTTGGCGATTTTTAGTTATTACCCTGGTACCTCATCCCTAAAATAGGTTCTCACGGTTGTATAACCAGACAACAAAATTTATAAACTTTTCCAATCGATAATGCTTTTAAATATATATAAAGATTTACTAAATGCCATTAGTTAACATTTAAAAGAATAATACAGCATTTGGTACAAGGTATAAAATAAACAATGCCTTAAACTGTAAAAATTACCTCAGATTTAAATTGAACACATTATTTATAATTTATCCAACACAGTTTAATGCCATCATGATATCAACAAAATTTTATTAACTACACTAACTACAGGTAACTCAAAAGCTCCGCCCTTCCCTTTAAGCAGACTCATTTAGTAGCTTATCTACAGATTCAGAATTTCCATTTAAATATATTACTGTCTACATAGCTATATGTCATTGTTTCAGCTTTCTCCCCTCAGCCTTTGGTCTTTCTAAGGAAGAGCTACCGAATAATTTTATCTCCATAAGAGAAAAAAAAATTAAGGTGACTTTTTTATGCAGCCAATTAACATTTTGAGCACTATAAATTACAACAGTATTTCTTCCTTTGCCTACTACCAAAATAAGAAAAGCTTAAAAAGAAAAAAAAAAAAGAAAAGAAAAAGCTATAATTTTAAATCTCTGATCTCTTTTCCATAGAAAATGACTTTTAGATCACATGGAAAGTAACATGATTTTAAAATATGCATATAAAACTTTTTTCTCTACCAAAATCCTTGAGTACTTTGGAAAAGAATAACCATAAGGCTCATATAGATACACAAGGGTATGCCAACCAAACAGATCTTAAAAACTACAGATTACCAAATAGTAACGTTCAGGAGCTCACCAGAATCCAGCCAGTTCTGTGGTTGCAAAGGGAAGAATAGAATTCTGTACTCAAAGGAGTCCCAAGAAGCTGACTTCAGTCAATTTGAACCTCTAGATAGTCAAACTCCCTAGATAATTAATTTAGAAGATTCTAAGGAGACCAAAAGAGATCAGAAAGATCCCGAGTCTGAATCTACTTAAGAAGAAAAAGAATAATTGGAGAGTCTCAGACCTAAAGACATGCCAAAATGCGATGACTACTAAAGAAAAACATTTGTTTTTCTTGTATACTCACACAGAAACACCAATGGTTCTTGATGTGTGGGTTTTCCACACCAAGCAATTTTCCAGTTCTCTGCAGTCACCAACTGAGTGTCCTCCAATTTAACCCAATTTTGCTCAGAGTTAGTGCAGAACCCACAGCTTAAAGATTCAGTCCCAACAAGAGTGCTCCCACTACAGATGTCAATTTCCAGTAGGGGTCCTCAGGTTATCCACAAACTCCTGTCCGGCTTGGTTATAAATCTGAGGTTTCCATGACATCTTCCATTAGGTTTGATAATTTGCTATGACAACTCACAGAACTCAGAAAGGCACTTTAGTTACATTTACCAGTTTATTATAATGAATGCATCTCAGAAACAGCCAAATGGAAGAGATGTGTAAGGCAAGGTTGAGGGGGTACACAGAACTTTCATGACCTCTCTGGACTCGTCACACTCCCAGCATTTCAACGCAACCTAGAAGCTCTTTAAATCCCATAGTTCAATAATTTTTAGCTTCCATCATGTAGGCATAATCGATTATAAATTCAATCTCCAGTCCCTCTCCCCTTTCCAGAAGATGGAACTGGGGCTGAAATTTCGAAGGTTCTAATTATGGTGTGGACTTTCTGTTGACCAGCCCCCATTCTGAAGCTATGCAGGAGCCCAATTGTCACCCCATTCCAACAAAAGACACTACTATCACCACCAAAATGTAAAGGGATTTAGGAGTTCTCAGACAGGAACCAGGGTCAATGACCAAATATTAAAACAATATAGGACAGCACTCCTACAGCTCAGGAAATTATAATGGCCTTTATGTTCTCTGTGTCAGGAACTGGGGGTAAGACCAAAAATATATTTCTTACTGTGTCACAACTACAGACTTAAACTCTTAAATTGCTCTGCAAATGCTAAGCTGTCACAAGACTCCTCTGGATAAGGGAGAGCTAGATGACTGATTTCTAAAAGCTAAGACTTATTCTACATGTCATATTGTATGCCATTAAACGGAAAACTAGGTTCAAAGAGAACCACCTTGGTTTTCAAATCAATTTCACTAAAATATAATTAGCCTACAATAAAATATACTCATTTCAAATGTACAGTATAAAGTTTTAGAAAAATATTAAGATATAAGATATTGCCTTCATCCCAAAAGCCTCCTCAGCTCCCTCTGAGTCAACACCTCACTCTCAGCCCAAGGCAACCAAAAATGTACTGGCATTGTAGACTAGTTTTGCCTTTTCTAGAATTTCCAATTTATCCCTTACTAATAATTCTGTGAGATAATTTGAGGTTCAACAAAGGTAAGCAACTTGCATAACCTCACAGGACTCCAAGATTAAAATTTAGGGTTTGAAATCAGATCTGCCTGATGTCAAAGCCTACTATTAGGTGCTACTACAAGATGTGGATCTTGTTCATTTTTGCATCCCTAGTGTTTTTCGTTTTTGCATACCTGGCCATGAATGACAAAATGAATTTAAGGAAATGATTTAAACTTGATCCAAAAAAAAAGAAAGATTCATTTTGAATGATAAAACCATAGGTCTTGGTAATGAATTAGATTAAAAAGAACAAAGCATGAGAGAAGATCGGCCATCTTGGCAGCTCAGGATTGCAGCTCCCAGTAAAAGCACAGAGAGCCAGTGGACGCCACACTTAACAATAAATTTTTGCTGCCCACAGACCAGGACATTCCCAGCGGAGGAGCCCCATGGGTCGCCAGCGCGACCCTTTCGGCTGGCGTGGCTTTTTTTGCCGGCGCCTCGGCTCAGCGGCTCTTGGTGCGGAGTAAACGGGACTGAGTCTCCTTTTGGATGATGTTTGGAGCTCTGTGAAGGCAGAGCAGCCCACCCAGCTGATTGAAAAAGGGACTGAAGAGGGAAGTCAGACCAGAGACCCCTGGGCAGAAAAGCACCACGAATTTCAATGCCGCGTTGCGGGTCGCCACAGTGAAAATTACATAGATTTCAGTGCTGGGAATTAACAAGCTGGATGTCCACTCAGAGACCTAATTTGAAAGTCAGTAATTACAAAGATGACAGATGGATAAAACCATAAAGATGCCAAGAAGCCACCGTAAAAAACCGAGAACACTCAGAAAGTTTCTCCTTCTACAGAGGATGCTAGTTCCTCATCAGTAACGGAACAAGGCTTGATGGAGAACGAGTGTGAAGAATCATCAGAATTAGGCTTCAGGAGGTGGATAATAAGAAACTTCTGTGAGCTAAAAGAATATGTTCTAAACCAATGCAAAGAAACTAATAATTTTGAAAAAAGGTTTGACGAAATGCTAAGGAGAATGGACAATTTAGAGAAGAACATAAACCAATTAATGGAGCTGAAAAACACAATACGAGAAATCCATGAAGTATGCACAAGTTTTAACAGTCAAATTCATCAAGTAGAAGAAAGGATATTAGAGGTCGAAGACCAACTTAATGAAATGAAACGAGAAGACAAGATCAGAGAAAAAAGTGTAAAAAGGAATGAACAAAATCTCCAAGAAATATGGGACTATGTGAAAAGACCTAATTTACGCTTAATAGATATACCTGAACGTGACAAAGAGAATGAATCCAGCTGGAAAATATTTTTCAGGATCTTATCCAGGAAATTTTTCCTCAACTAGCAAGGCATGACAATACTCAACCCCAGGCAATACAGAGAACTCCACAAAGATATTCCTCAAGAAGACCAACCCCAAGAAACATAATTGTCAGATTTACTCGGATTGAAATAAAGGAGAAAATACTAAGGGCAGCTATAGAGAAAGGCCAGGTTACCCATAAAGCGAAGCCTATCAGACTCACAGCAGATCTCTCAGTAGAAACTCTACAAGCCAGAAGAGAGTGGGGGTTAATATTTAACATCCTTAAAGAAAAAATCTTTCAACCCAGAATTACATATCCAGCCAAACTGAGTTTTACAAGTGAAGGAAAAATAATTTTTTGGCGACCAAGCAAGAACTCATCACCACCAGGCCTGTTTTACAACAACTTCTGAAAGAAGCACTATATACAGAAAGGAACAACCAGCATCAGTTATCCTAAAAACTTACCAAAAAGTAAAGAATATTACAACAATGAAGAATTTACATCAACTAATGGAAAAACAGGTAGTTAGCCTTAAATAACAGTATTAAACTCACATATATCAATATTAAGCCTAAACTTAAAGGGATTAAATGCTTCAATCAAAACATACAGTTAGACAAACTGAATAAAAAGTTAAAACCCATCGGTATGCTGTATTCAGATGTTTCTTATAGGTAAGGACACACAAAGACTTAACATAAAGGGATGGAGGAGGATCTACTAACCTAATGGAGAGGGAAAAAAACAAAAAAACAAAAAAACAGGATTTTAACTCAGACCTGGAACAAGCAAATTTAATAAATATTTACAGAACTTACCACCCCATATCCACAAAACATATATTTTTTGCAATATTATATCATACCTATTCTAAAAGTGACCACATAATAGGAAATAAATCACTTTCTAGTAACTGCGTAAGCATTTCACAGATTTAAATGAAATCCTGAGCAATAAAGCAAGATTCTCGTTCTCTCTCCCCCTTTCTCTTTCTTTTTTCTCTTTTATTCCACTTCTTTCTTTCTCTTAAAAAAACTCCCCCTCTCTCTTTCTCTTTCTCTCTTTAAAAAATAAATAAATAAATAATAGAAAAGTGGAGTTATTTCAAAAATTATTTTCTTCAGTGTGTGTACTATTTAATTAACATATAAGTTTAGAATGCATGGCTATAGACAAAGGAGTGTTCACCATGAGCTTAATTGAGAGCTTTCTTCCTCCCTTAAAATAAAGTCTTACAGTCTAGGTTCACTTTAAAGAAATTTAAATTTTGACTTTTTAAATCTGATTTTTGCTAAAAGATGGAAATCACTATTTTTTAAATTGTTGTCTCTAATAACATTGCCCAGAACATTTGCTAAAGATAAACACAATAGAATCTATACAGTAATATGATATTTCCTGATGGAATACCAAGTTTACCCATTGTGGGACACAAATTCCATAGTCAACTGGCAGGTTGCAAAGGTCTTTCCTACATGCTAGATTGATCCGATAATCCATACTATGTTTTGACATATTCGGTGTATTACAACCTATATTATTTTGCTTCTATGGCAAGTGATGGCTTTATACACTGGCTTTTGAAGCATTAGGGAAGAATACACTGGCAGAATGCTTAGATTTTCATTTTTCGAAAAGATAGAAAAGCAAGATACTCAACAACTAGCTGTGATGTGACAATTGATTATTTAATCATTCTTGGCATGCTTCTATGTAGCCAAGAAGTAACCATAACTTGTCTAAAGCCTACACTGATTTAAAAACAAACCTAAGTACAGAAATTTATCTTTGTTATTTTAATTAAATAATAGTTTTTCAGTATAACTTCATGCAAGGTATATGCTCTGTTTCAGTACTAATGTGAAAAGAAACATTGCAATTTTTAGTATATGAAAGGATTTTAGTTTTCAATAATTATGTTTTAATGATACAAAATTACATATATATGCATTTAATATTGAGTTTCTCAAGTATTTTTCTACAAGGAAATTTAGTTAAGTATTTGCATGTTTTTGTTAAATTTTTTTTAGTTTCTTAATTGGCTAGTGATTTCTATGGAAATAAATCAAGGGTTGGTAAACTATGACCTGTGATCCAAAAACAGTCCATTTATGTTTTGTTTGTCTTGTGAGCTAATAATGATATTTATTTTCTTAAATTGCTAAAATAGAGTTTTTAGTTATAATAATACACATGCAATTTATCTTAAATTCAAATTTTAGTGTCCATAAGTAAAGTGTTATTGGAAGATGGCATGCCCATTCATTTACATATGATCTATGGCTGCTTTTGTTCTCCAGTAGCAGAATTGAATGTTGGGCCAGAGACCATCTGGTCTACAAACCTGAAAATAATTTACTTTCTGGTCCTTTATAGAAAAAGTTGGCCAACCTCCAAGATAGTTACCTTTATAAATCTTCGATGACTCCTAGAATGTATATACACACTCACACACAATGTACCTTGATGTATGCCCTGTGAAAATGTTTTCATTCCAAATACTTTCATTCATGGGAACTATCATTTCAAATATCCAAGTTTTAAAATTATTAGAAAAACAATTTTCTATATTGCTAAGATCATGACAGTTTAAAAAAAATTTCACTAAAAGCAACGGTTGTGCAAATAAAAGCCCCTTGTATTAAATACAGGTATGGTTAAATCCTGGAGTAACACATAGATTGAACTGATATATGGAAAATCCATGTTTTTGTACATTCTGCACCACTGGACTAAAACATTGATGTTGCTATGTTAGGACATTTGCTGTCTACATGGTTGATACCATTATTAATGGTGGTATTTTGGATCATTTCTGAAAAATGATGAAATCTAGTGTAACTCTACAGAGTTAATTTAATTTTAATAATTTGGATTTTATTGACTGGAATTCTATGTTATTTAATAGACTAATGCCTAATTGGCATCATAGCTCTGTGCTATGTGAAGCATATCTGACATTTTATACTCTGGTCTGCATTTTACAAAGAGAAGTCAACTGAAAATAGTTTTCAAACTGATGCAGAGTTCTGGGGAGGGAGTAGCTTGTGGGATATATATAAGGAAGAAGCCACTGGGTTTAGGATCCTTGACCTTTGCTCCTTTTTAGCTAAAGCATTTTTGTTTTTGCTTTCTGATACAGTATTTTCACCTTATCCACAGGGGATACCTTCCAAGACCCTTAGTGGATATCTGAAACCATGGATAGTACCGAATCTGACTGCCATCAATCAGAACACATTTCTATTCATGTCTTTCACCCACAAAGTTAATGCCTTTTTCACTTTCAACTCTTAATACATACTATGGCTATAAATTTTACATTTTGAGGTGTGGCAGCATAATTAGCACAATTTTATTCTTCCTTCTTCAAAATTTCATGGATAGAAGATTCATTCTTAAGATAGAGTTTAGCAACTTCAGCATACAGTTTTTTTCTTATTAAGTGAAGAACGTTCACCTTTTCACTTGAAAGCAGTTTCCATCCTCTCTTTGGTATATCCATATGGCAAGCATCACTGCTCTTGCACTTATTCTATATCACTTATTCTATATCACTCAATTTCCTTATTCTATATCACTCAAAGAGCCTCTGCTTCTCTGATGGAACCCACAGAAGATATACTAAATGTGATTGAAAGCTACTCAATATTCATGCACATTATTTTATAAGTGAGAAAACTGTGATACAGAGAAAATAGTAGTAGCAGTAGCTATAAAAATTAACTGAATGCTTACTCAGTAATACTTTAAACATGTAGAGTTACCTAATCCTCATTCTAACCCTATGAGTTCATGTTACTGTTTTCTTCAACTTAAAGAAGCGGAAAAAACTGAAGTAGAGAGAATGTAAGTTTAAGGCCTGAGGTCACAGTTATTTAAATAGTGGAGATGGAATTTAAATCAAAGTAGTTTGATTTTACTCCAAGCTCTTAATCATAGTTTACCATTGAGTTTTTGTAGAGATATTATAATAATAATTTTTAAAGCATACTATTCTTACTAAGTCTCTGTTTTTCTAGACAATTGCTTAAATAATTCTTAAATATTTATTGAGTAACTATTATATGGTTTGCTTTAGGTAAGCATGATGATAATACTTCTTGCCCAGATGAAGAAACCATGTATTTTGCTATGCTTGCAGCATTTGTGAAATGAGAATTTTGCTCCTATCTTAGGCTACCTCTCTTGTTCTCTATCTCTTTGTGTAGCTATATTTCATTGTATTTAAAACATAACATATTACAGGTAATTTTGTTAGAGAAGGTAGCTAGACAGACATGAGCAGGGCAGGAGAAGCTCCCTGACCTGGACCAGGAATGTCAGGTGACCATTGGGTGATGGACAGACAGTTGTTAAACTCTCTCAAAAATGATAATTGGTCACAGCCAGGACTAGGACAAGACAATAGATACAAAACTGAAGCTGGTGATTAGCAGCTTCCTGAGGAGACCTCAGAAGTTGAGTGAGTGGGCTCAAGCATGTTCGGTAAGAGCAAAATGGAGGAGTTTAATACATGAACTTCCTCTAGGAATGCCTGACTGGTAAGGGAAAAATGCCTCAAGTGAGCATGCACTCCACTTTTGTAAACACACTGCACATGGGGCCCCTCCTAAGCACTACACAAGCAGACAGCCTACCCTAAGAGAAAAATCAAGCTGGGAGAAACACAAACCTTGGAACCATGCCAATGTACTCAGTCCAAGGCTGAATTGGACACTTTGATTTCTCAAGTTACCTGCTTAACCTTCTTCCAAGTGTACTCTACTTCCTTTTGTTCCTGCTCTAAAACTTTTTAATAAACTCTCACTCCTGCTCTAAAACTTGCCTTAGTCTCTTGCTCTGCCTTAAATCTACTTCTGTCCCTCAGCTGTATTCTTTCCTGTAAAAACGTAAGGATCAAGTTGCTGCATTCCCATACAGATTTGCCACTGGTAACAATTTGAAGAAAAACATACACGTTTAGATCAAAGGTATGCAATGGTAAAGAATAATAAAAATTGTGTAGTTTCCAAAATATTTAGATTTGTATTTTTAAAAAATATAATCACATGACATGAAAATGATGCCACATATAATTTCTAATGAAAATTATACAGGTTCATTTTTAAATTCACAAATGAATAGACAAGTCAAATATGTATTGAGGTTGCCTGTATGCAATCATAAATAAGCTACACTAATAAAACCCCTTTAGATATTTATGTCATTTGGAGAACCCTATTAGTGGTCACTGTGAAGGTTCTTGATCCCCATGTAATGACTATAAACTAGGATTCACAGCAACTCTAGATCTAGCATGGGATTTCTGATATCTAAGAACTGACTTTCTAGAAACCTCAAGTTTCTGTAATAAGTTCCAGCCTTTAGGTAGTCTTTTAAAATGTGGTTTTGTTTGTTCATGAGGAAATACCCTAAATAACAAAGAAAACCTGGTGGTGCCAGTCATTATTCAGGTTGCTAGGCCAAAAGGAGTTTTCATTTGAAAGGCAAGTGTGGCCAGTAAACTTCATGCCTCCATGCATTATTTGGGAGGCTTGTAGGAGAAGTGACAAGAGATGAAGGAGACAAGAAGACAGCAGTCTAGACAAGGTAAAAAGGCAGTATAATCAGATTTCCCACAGAGGTGACTGCAATTAGATGAGGCTGCAAGAGGGTTGAGTGGCAAACATTGACTCAGAGGAGAAATCAGAATGGGAGAACTGTCGGGGAGAGCCATGAGCTCTTGTGCATGACCAGCCTTGAAATGCACAGGACACCATGAAGTCTTACCTCTGTGTCTTGTTGGATTCAGGATCCTTCATTTCCCCTGCTTTCTGCTTCCTTTTGTGTGGCATGATATCCTCCTCCTGCTCCCTGACTTGCTGTTCCCCTTGCTAGGTATGGTGATTTGTCTACAGAATTTTTGAGCAGGACTCTGTACATTGTCCCTTCTGTTCTTTTTTCTCAGTGGAGATATGGTGGTTATTGAGAGCATGTCTTCAGGTCGACTGCCAGCAGTGGAACAGGTAGAGAGGAGATGATTTGTCCCTGTTTTGTGGAAGTCTGCAGGTTGGACGACATTGCCTAGGATTGAGGATATATCTCTCTAATGCTGGGGCCTGCCATGAGAAAGTCCACTGTTCTTTGCTCAAATACCATCATGTCAGGCTGTCCCAGAACTTGGATAGTAGCATACCCTGTTTTCTTACTGAGAGGCCAAGAGATATTTTGGAGTACTGAGAAGGAGGAGGTGTGGTTGTTTCTGGGTAATCCATTCCCTTGTACCTCACAGGGTGTAAAGGCTGCCCAATCTATTATATGAGGAATCTTCTAAATATCCAGGGAAAGTACTTATTATAAAAATAAAACAATGCATGGATTTCACATTTTTTTTCATCAAAACAAACTCATACTAACTTGTTATAACATGTTTGAACAGGATCTAGTTTGAGACACTAAGAAGGCTAAGACATCAGTTTAAAAAGAGCTCCGTCAGCCGGGTGCAGTGGCTCACACCTGTAATCCCAGCACTTTGGGAGGCCAAGGGGGGCAGATCATGAGGTCATGAGAGCAAGACCATCCTGGCCAACATGGTGAAACCCCCGTCTCTACTAAAAAAAAAAAAAAAAAAAAAAGAAAAATTAGCTGGGGGTGGTGGTGCATGCCTAGATTCCCAGCAAATCAGGAGGCTGAGGCAGGAGAATTGCTTGAACCAGGGAGGTGGAGGTTGCAGTAAGCCACGATTGTGCTATTGCACTCCAGCCTGGTGACTGAGCAAAACTCTGTCTCAAATAAAGAAAAAAAAAGAGCTCCTGTCAAAGCAATATGAATTTTGCTGAAATTGAAGCAAGAGCAAATTTAGGATGAAACTTGGGTGGTGGAACAGTGAAATTCTTGATGCTTTATGAAATGTTTATGGGGGCAATACCCCAAAGAAATCAGCAGTTTACAAATTGATAATTCATTTTAAGAAAGGGCAAGAAAATATTGAGGATAAAGTCTGCAGCAGCAAACTATTCACATCAATTTGTCAGGAAAAACTTCATCTTATTCATGCCCTAATTGAAGACAATTGATGATAAACATCAGAAATGGTTACCAACATCATCGACATTTCAGTTGGTTTAGCTTACATAATTCTCACCGAAACATTAAAGTTGAATAAATTTTACACATCATGGATGCCAAACTGTTATGCCCAGATTAGCTGCATAGAAGAGTAGAGCTTTCAGTGGAATTTGAAATAAATGGGATCAAGATCCTGAAGCATTATTTCAAATAATTGTAACAGGAGATGGAACATGGCTTTACCAGTACAATCCTGAAGACAAAGCATAATCAAAGCAATGGCTACCAAGAGGTGGAAGGGGTCCAGTCAAAGCAAAAACATACTGGGAGCAAAGGTCATGGCAACAGGTTTTTTGGGATGCTCAAAGCATTTTGTTTGTTGTCTTAATGGAGGGCCAAAGAACAATAACATTTTCTTATTATGAGAGTGTTTTGAGAAAGTTAGCCAACACTTCAGGAGAAAAATGCCCAAGAAAGCTTCACCAAAGGGTCCTCCTTCACCATGACAATGCTCTTGCTCATTCCTTCTCATCATACATGGACAATTGTGTGAGAATTTCAACGTGAAATTACTAGACATTCACCTTTGGTTCTAATTTGATTTCTTCTGACTTTTTTGTTTCCTAATCTTAAAAAAATATTTAAAGGGGACTCATTTTTTTCCCCTCAATCATGTAAAAAGGACTGCATTGGCATGGTTAAATTCCGAAGACCTTTATTTTCAAGGGTTGGACTAAATGGCTAGTATCATTGCTTACCAAAGTGTCTTGAACTTGGTGGGGCTTGTGTTGAGAAATAAAGTTTATAGTTTTTACTTTTATCTTTTAATATAATTTCTCCATGAACTTCTTGAAGTGCCCTTGTACATACAGTCTGATGTCATATACCAAACCCCCAGGGATCCCACTGGGCTGCAGCACTAGACAGTGACAATGACATTATCAAGTGACTAGAAGCAGCCTCCTACTCCTTTTCCTACTGCTTATAATGCTCACAACAGGAAGGGAAGCACCTAGGGAATGACTTGGACAGCTCTATCCTAGGCTTCATAAATGATGCTCATTTTTCTGTGGGTTTCTCTTCCCATGTCTTTTCTTACCGTTTATAATGATGAAACTACAAAGGCTGAGATGGTCTGAGACAAACGTGCAGACAAAAATTTGCTTCTGCAAGCGGGAGACAAGAGTGTCAAGAGAGAACCTGTATGTTTCTCACAGCAGCCAGCCAAGTTTGTGGGATAGAAGACCAAAGAAGGACTCAGGGCTAAGGCCTATTGAGTAATAAAGGGTATTTTTGTCCAGAACATCAAGTGAGCCTCTCTCTCAAAGGCCAGTGTTGGCAAAAGGCAGCTGGTCAAGGATGGTCATTTCTGGATTCTGGCTATGTTTCTTTCTTCTTCTCAGAGATGGTTCTGATGAAACTGATGTCATTTCACAAATAAATTGGCAAAAGCCCTAGGTCAGTGAGTCTAAGGGGACAGATTATAGGCAAAAGTGTGTTAATTTCTTTTGAAATCTGCTAAAAATTTTTTATAATGTGACATTCTTATCTTGTAAAAAAATCATCTTCTAGGTTTAGGTTGTAACTTTTCTTTTTGTGATCCTTTATTTTAACTTCAGGCCTCATTTATATACCTTGAAAAAAGTCCCCTGGTCTTTATCAATTTGTTTATTCAGACATCTACTTTTAAAAGGTTCTGCAAAGTATTGGATTATGCCAGTTAATCCTAGGTATTTTAGTATTTATCTGTCTGCGTGATCCTGTTGTTCTGTGGCCTGAATGCTCTGTTCTTTCAGTCTGCTCTTTGCTGGATGTGCTCTGTGGTCCTAGATGATGGTCACATTCTCCTCCCTTAGAGGGGAAGATTTTCTCACTTCTTTATCAGGGTTGGTGTTGAAAACTAGATCCCCCTTTGCATAGCAACAAGCATAGATTTTTGTGTGACACCATTACGTTCAGGTCAGAGGCACTGGTGCTGAGAGACTTCACACCCACTATCATGTGGGATTTGGGATACGGGAACTTAATTATCTATACCAAACTTCTGTGGCTGCCAAAGGCATTAAGAAACAATAGGACAAGCCAAAACATGGTTCATAGCACATCTATCAGTATCAAAATATTGGTTATGCTGTAGATGCCATATTCTAACATATGCAGTATTTTTACAACTGTGCTCTAGGGAGTTTTGAAAATTTTGTATAATTGTCCAATTAAAAGAATATTTAGATTGAGAAATGCTGCATAACTACCTTATGCAAAATTTAAATCATGTTGCCAACTTAAAAGCAAGTAATTCTGCAATAAATATAACTGTTTAATTTTGTTTTATCCAGTATTTCTGGAATTTATTTGAATGTAGAACTTGCGCTGTTCTCATGAAATCCCTATTTCAATTGGAAAACAATATTGAATGAAAATCAAAGTATGTAGACATATTATGGATTTTGCTCATGTAAAGAAAGTAAATGAAGATTTATTTGCAGCCAAAAGCATTAGCACAGGAAGGCTCAATAAGGTAATATAATATAGACTTATGTCTTCTATTTAATATTAGGAATAAGAAAGGAGAGATTATAGGATGCAAAAATTCACAGACTACTTAAGTAGAAAGGGTATGATCAAGCACCTTTTAGTGATGCATTAAAACTGTGTTCTGAGAAATCTCTTAGGCCCCCTTGATGCATATAGTGAATATTACCGGGTTTCATTGATTACTACTCCTATTCTAGCAGGCATGTGGGAGACTGCATTTCTCAGCCATTTCATAGCTGGCTTGGCCATATAACTATTTCTGGCCAGTGAAACGTCAGTAAAAGGCACATATTTTATCTCCTGGTTAAGTCAAATAAAGTCTCTGTATAATTATTTAATCTGTCTCTTTCTCCCTCATCATAACTAAAAAGGCCATACACTTCTGAAAGTAAAGCAATGAGATGGAGAAGTCTTCTTTAGCTTGGATCCCTGAGTGACTATGTGGAGCTGAATCCACTACTGCCACCTTTCCATGTCCCATCACTTATACTTACATATCTTAGGCATAGAGCATGTGCAATAAATTCTTGTTGACTGAAGTGACTTAGAACTTGAGATTGTTTGTTTCTGCAGTATAACCATGTCTCTTCTGAGTGTGTGTGTGTGATTGTATGTGTGTGTGTGATTGTGTGTGTGTGTGTGTATGTGTGTGTGTTACAGAGGCATGATAGCCCAGGCCTTGCTACTCTGTGTCCCTCACCCCTTGAAATCTCTTTCTCCTCCTTTACTATAGTCAGAAAAGTTATATGTTGTTCTGTTTACCAGATTAGACTTCTAAAATAGATTTTCTTAAAACAAAGAATTCCACTGCTAAAAATATTGAAAGTCACAGCTAAATATCTTTCCCATTTAAACTCCGTGAAGTTACTTCTTATAGTAGTGGAAGCAGATTAGAACTCAGACTATTATTGTGTTTTAACTTATTTCATGTTTTTATCTTATTGTACCATAACGTTGAAAGTTCATGATTAAGTAATTTAAAGATAATACAGAACAATAGAAGAACAAATGTAGTATCCATAGGCCCACTACCCAAATATAAGCCCTCTGTATATTTTAATATATTTCTTTTTTATCTTTTAAATTAGTAAAATAGGAATAATGATCTATATTTGTTGGTTCTTCCCAGATGTCAGGAACCCTGGGAAAAACAAAGCTTAAAGGCTCTCCGAAGGCCGCCTGGCGGACTTATCAGTTATGTGACCTCAGAGTCCTCTTTTTATCAGATTCCTCACCTTTAAATGGCTTTATGGAGATTAAATAAATTTAGAATATGTATAAAATACTAATATTTAGAAGAGTTCCTGTATTATTATAAGCATTTAATAAATGTTATCAATATTTTTCCCAGTTAATGCTCACATTAAGCCTATGACTAGGTATTATAATCTCTTTTCCAGATAACATAATTAAGGATTAGAGAGGTTAGTAATTTCTCAGTCACATCTTCTTCCCTGCCTCCACAAACACTTTTCTAGCTCAATAGTTTTTAAGTAAGAAAGTACATTAGAATCACCTTGAGATCACATAAGAAAAACCAATCCCAACACTTCATTTCTAGAGCCTAGGGTTTAATTAGTTGAGATAAAATTTGGGCATTGGCATTTTTAAAAAATTATATGAAGGGATTCTAATGGGCTGTCAGAATGAGACCCACTTCTCACCAGATTAAACTAATTGTAATCTCCAAGTTCTGTTTTTCTCTCCTGTCTCTCTGCGAGGGAAGTCCTTGCTCACCATTTCAATCTTGCAAACCTCTGTTCATCTTTAGACATTCAGTTGAAATTAGTTGTGGCACTGAGAGAGCAAGGGAGCGAGAGAGAGAAGGAGAGAGAGAGAGAGACTCAGAGCAACTTTAGCACTCTCATAAGCCCACTCCCCTCTACATGTTTTCTCCTCTGAAGAATGACATTTTATCTATCAATCTTGTAAAAAGTGTTATGCAAACACAACATCAAGCCAGCCACTGGTGACCAAATTACTGCCTCAAGACCCTCCTAGGCAGGTATTCTGGAACAACTCTTTCTAGTATTACAACTTCAGTGAAGTCTTTTCTATCCCCTGGGTACATTAGAATGCCCCTTCCTGTAGCTGTACCTAATATGTTGCATTTTGGCAGTGCTTTGGTAACTTGTCACCATGCTGTACCGTCACTCACTATTTGCATGTTTCTAGGGTCACTGAACTTTACGTATAGCAACAGCAGAAGTGTCTTTGTCATCTTTTCATCTCTACAGTTTAACACAGCATCTGGCTCTACAATAGATAACTCAATAAATGTTTATCCAATGCATGTCTTGGATAACCAACCCAGCTGCTGCCAGTTAACTACTACAAGCTCAGCAGATCTCTAAGGGAGTTAGGTAGATGAGGAATCAAGTCATAAGGAAATAACTCTGACCTCTTGCATCTTGGCTTATCTACCAAGTTCACCTTAGGGTCATGTGGCATTTCTATTATCAATCTTTATTTTCAAATCTTTGCAGTTTATATGGAAAAAAATCCTTCCATGTGTTAGAGTTTAAGTGAAATAGTTCCAACCTTTAAAACATTAGTTTCTGCTTCTGGAGTATGGAGTATATGCTTACTCCATTCCTTCTGCAGTTTAGTTTGGGATATATAATAAGTTCAGGATGTGAATATCCAGTTTCTTTACATCTAAATAAATCAAATTAATGAAAAGCCATTATTTACTGTGTTTTTAATAAGGCTTATAGTCTTTAAACTGAGATAGGCAGAAAAGCCTAATTTATTTCTGCTTTTCTTAAGGGAAAATGTGGTCCTTAATCTTAATTAGCTTGTAGGAGTGTGTTTCTTTATTCTATAATTTCAACTTAACTAAAGATGTCTGAGTTTGTTGGTTAATAGTCTTTGTATTTCACCCTGTGTGCTCTGATAAGGCTCTATTAAACAACTGTCTTCCCCTTGGGTTAGGAGTTAACGAAAAGAATAATAATAGTAAAGACAAATAATTATGTACTGACTTCTTACTGTGGACAAGAAGTTATGTACATGCAATGGATTAGCTTATTTAATACTTACTATTAAAGTTCAAAGAGGTAAAATTATTTCTCAGTACGGTCATTGCAGGAATGATCTGGACACAAAGCTGGGCTTTCTGAAAGTCTTCTGGATTTGTGACTGACATATGGAAACATCATGCTGCGCCACCCAAACCTATGGGTGCAAGCTGCTGAGTACCCCCAGAAAGTGGCTCTAGAGAGTTCTCATGATCCCCCTGTAACCATGAGTTATCTAATGTAAGAATTTGTCTGAGCATTTCTGGCACAAATACTTTGAACCCAAATTTTTCCTGTGTTTTTGTACTGATTATTTACAAAACATGTCATAATATGGATGAAAAGATGTTAAGCCATGATATAACCATGTACCAAGTAAACTTGACCTCTATGTGTTTTGCATTCTGTAAAGAGTTATCTTTCAACTAAGAAACACGGATAGAGTTTTTCTTAAAAATTGCAAACTAAGCACTGTGTTTGTTGAAAGCTCACCTGGAAAGGCAGAACATATAGGTTCAAGGAAATTTGAAAGAAAATTTTAGATTTAGAATTGGTTGCTTAATAATAAAAAAATTACAATTTTAGGTGTCTCTCATGTGTTGTGATTAATTTATTAGCTAATTAGTTAATATAGGCTTCATATTTAGTATTATCTTGATTTCACATAAATTATTGTCCTAGCATGTCCATGTCCTCTTCTACTTTATTCAAGGAGAATAATTATTTATTCCTTTTTTTTTTTAAAAAAAAATATTTCTGAGTATTAGTGATTTTATGATATAAACAATCTCTTTTGGTTATCAATATTTAGTGGTATTTACTTGCTTTATCTAAAGCTTTATATACTCTGTTAAAACCAGGAGAGTTGTATACAGTTGGGGATTTTCTGATCACTAGGGGAAATAAACACTGTGTATGGACTCATACCATGGGCTCCATTTTAAAAGTGGACTCAGCCGGTCATGGTGGCTCACACCCAGCACTTTGGGAGGCTGAAGTGGACGGATCACCTGAGGTCAGGAGTTCGAGACCAGCCTGATCAACATAGTGAAACCCCACCTCTACTAAAAATATAAAATTAGCCAAGCGTGTTGATGCATGTCTCTAATCCCAGCTAGTTGGGAGACTGAGGCAGGAGAATCACTTGAACTCGGGAGGTGGAGGTTTCAATGAGCTGAGATCATGCCATTGTACTCCAGACAAGGGAATAAAACTCCATCTCAAAAAAAATGTAAAAAGTGCACTCATTCTCCCAATGGAAATCATTTTATAGCACTCTGTATACAAGGAGATGAAATTGCCTTTCATTAATCAAAGCACTTTTTTCCAAAGACAGCTTGGTATTTGTAACTAATATAAAAATTATTCTTCTGTTTAAATTTTACACTCTCTAAGAGATTGAGCCACATTTTCCAAGGACAACTAATTGTTTGATAAAGATGTTGGTTGGAAAAAATCTCTTTCTGTTTCTCTCTCTCCCCCTCACCTCCACTTTTCTTCTCTCCTTCCTCCTTTCTTCTATTTTGCAGGGGTTCTACTTTCTGAAATTCTCATTGAGTGTATACAGTGTTTATTCATGAATGTATGTGAGCTCACTGTATACCTAAAATTAGGCTTACTGTCTTATATCCCAAGCCTGCAGTTTGAAAGATAATTTTAATTCAGTCCATCCCAACAATAACAGCAACATCACCAATAAGAAGTAATTGTATTCTGGCAATACAATATCAGGATATCCTTTATCTGTTTTATTAAACCACTTCAAATCATTCCATGTCTGAGGTGCTCCCTCTCTCTAAAATTAAATACACATGAAAGACACCTGGTGTTGAATTTGGAAATGAAACGAGAACCAGGTGTATTCTGTTGAAAATACTGTCTTTGACTCTTATGCCAAAGTGGGAAATTGATTTTTTAAAATGACATCTACAAATACAAACTTAAAAGGCAGCTTTTGTTGGTCACAAAGTCATATTTTAGGGATCGTGGGTTTCGGCCCGTCCCAAGAAGTTGTCCTGTAAAGTATGTGGGCTCTTGTATTTGAAGATAAGAAAATACAGCTTCTGATGAGATTATATCTCATCAGTAACTCAAAGTACAAAATAGTTACTTTTTTCCAAATTTTAAGACAAGATCATTGCTTTAGCATAGTAACATAGATCACAGAGTAGAGAAAAATAAAGGGAAAATTTAAATCTTAATGTTTTTTCAAATCTATATAATTAAATTTTATAAATTATAATATCAACCTAATTATTTTTGAGTACTTACTTTGTGCCAAGTCCTAGGTCTGCCGTGGTAAACAGCCAGATTTTGTTCTTGCCTTCATGCTGCTTAGTGTTACAAAAATATTTTTCTTCGTTGCGCAAAACTAGTTTTACAAAAAAAATCAGTTAACTGAAGAGAAGAAAACTAACATATATCACGTACTAACTGTACCGGGACTCGGCTAGGTTTTTGCTCTCTTATTTAAATTTCCCAATGGCTTTGCGAGGTAGTTACCATTATCTTTATTTCACAGGTGAAAAAGTGAGGCTCAGAGAGATTGAATTCCTTGCTTAAGGCCGCACAGTTAGTAAATTAGTAAATAACGAAGTAATTACTTGAATCCAGGTATGATTCTGTAGTTTGATAGTGCTCCTGAGTATCTTCACTTTAATTCAGTTCATACCAATGATAACAGCAACATCACCATCTCTACTTTATAGAATTTTTATTCAAATTGCCCTTTCCTCTGCTTCAATCAATAATTTAACTTTATCAAAGTAACGTACACAAAATATTGTACTGAAAATAGAGAAATCTGCACACTCAATATTGTTATTGGCCATTATAGCTTTTAAAAAATTCTTCTCAGAAAGTTGAAGAAATAAAGTGAGTAAACACACTAGATAGACTTTACAACTAAAAATCCATAAAAATAAAATGATTATTTTTTAAATTCTGTTTTAAATAGAGGCTAACATTTAATAGTTGCGTTTTTATAAAAAAATTTTTTCTTTGATCTTTGAGGGTATAAAAGGACTGAGGTCTTTGCTGGCAAAGGTGGGATTTTGTGGGAGGTGGTTTCCATTCATTGAGAGATACCCTCAGTGCATGCTCCAATCCTTCCAGGCCAACTCACATAAACTTTAAAACTTGCTTTTCTTCGTGTACTTTCTAATTTCTTTCTATAGTCTACTTGCCACGTTTCCTCCTGCTTTCTTTTGAATATCTCCAACGATGAATCTCTCACTACCTTTTGAAAGAGCTCATTCCATTTTTGAATATTTCTAATAATAAGATCATTGTTTCCTCAAAATATGACAATGCACATGTAGTTCTCAGGTACAGAACATATTTACTTCCTATTTTGTATGACAACCATTCAAATTTATCCAATGTAGGACATATTTATTTTCTATATAGCGAGCATTCAAATTTGATGCTATTTAAAAATAGCTGTTGTGATCTCTATGACTTCCCCCAAATCCACACTTCCTTCGCCTGCTCCTTTAAGAACAGAACTTTGAATATCTTCCCTTGAAATATAGTAATTGAATTAAGTCCCACATTCCTAGAGTAATTTTACAAGCAAGTAGCACATCAATTCTAAAACTTCTGCCCCCCTTTTCTTCTAATATAGTTACTATGTTTCTATAAATGAGCTCTAAATTCACATTATTTTGCAATTCACTTCTTAATTTTGATGGAGAATAAGTTTATTCTCAACTCAAACTCCTGTGATATTTTTAAAACCTGTGCTGTGTTTCATTCCAAGTATTACTTTCAATGTTGTTGTAAGGATGTTTACTGTCAGCCCAATTTTCCTTCCTTTTTATATTATCTGCATTTCCTCTTTATTTACTTTTAAAATTTATTTCAGTGTTCTATAATTTTATTATGATAGGATTAGTTATAGATTCTTATATTATTCTTCATGCCTTATGTCCTTTACGCTATATTTGTATTGTGTTAGAAATTCTGAGTATTTTATTCAGATCCATGCTTGTTTCATTAGGATTTTGTTTTGTGAGCCAAGTTTGATTTTGGACATGTCTAGGGGATTTTCCGGTAGGTAACAAAAGTTTTCATGTATTTTCACACTTTTCTCCAATAATTCCACTTTTTAAAACCCACATAAGTGCATAAAGATCTGCATGTAACAATGTTTATTTCAGCATTATATGTAAACTTAAATTTTTATCTATAGGAAATTAATTATATAGATATTAGTTCACTTAATGGATTGTCATGCAATTGCTAACAAGAATTGTATATGAGTATACATATATATAGATAGAACTCTCTGTATATGTGTGTGTATGTGTAACTTGATCCATTTAGCAACCTTTAGAAAATGTATACAAAATAGCTATGTATGTGTCTATATACATATAGTCATATAGAAAATGTTAAAAAAGTAGGAAAGAAACATTAAGGCATGATTATATTTGAGGGAATTGTAGAAGTCAGGGAAATTTTAAAGACTCTTACAATATTCACTTCATAGCCTTCTTTCCAGTTTGATTTTTTTCGAATATTATTTTTTACAGTGAATATGTATGGTGCTTCTACATTTAAAACAAAATTAAAAACCTATTAGATTCATCTCTTCACTCCATTTATCTTTTTCTGTGTGTGGGGAGGGAGGGATTCTGACAGATGGTCAATAGGTTAGATAGCTTCTAATATACTTCATGTCATCTGAAAATTGGTTAAACATGAAGTCTATAACATCATCAGTCATTGATAAAAGTTTAGAATGCCTTTTAGAAACCTCCTTTCAGGGAAGTCTTATCAACTGTTAGGCCTAGAACAAAGAAAAAAAACCTAATCTATCTCTCTGTTCCTTTCTGCCTCTTTCTTTTCTTTCTTTCTCCTTTTCTTTTCTTTTGTTCTTTCTTTTTCTTTTCTTTCTTCTTTCTTTCTCTTTTTTCTCTCTTTTCCTCTCTCTCTTCCTTCTTTCCTTTCTTTTTCCTTCCTTCCTCCATTTCTCTCTTTATCTCCCCTTTTCTCTCTCTCTTTATTGTGCATATAACATGTCATGCATGCTGCCAAACATATTTATTTTTAAAGACAACTTTGAAATATATAAATATTGGCATGTTTCCCTGTGTATTCAAAATTTTATCCTCAGCTTTCCTCGGGATTACTGAATTGTGAAAGGCATATTTTGATCATTTCTTAAATCTTTTAAGCATCTCCTCTTATTATGTCAAGCTACAAAAGCATTCTTGACCTACTTTTTCCTACTTGACACTCATAAATTTCAATCTATAAGTCTAGAAAGGAGAAGATCATCTTAAATTAAGAAGAATTATTGCTACAAGCCACATAAATTCTTCATTTTGAGTCTTTCTTTTCATGTCGTACTTCCTCAATATATCATTAAGTTAAAAGTTCAAATTAAAGACAAATTGAAACTGACTTTTGCCAAATCTGAAGAAGACAATAAAACTGCTTGCTAGGAAGTACACGTTTTTTTTTTTGCAGTGATTCAGTTTGATTTTCTCTTCAGTGATGCTTCTTTTGAATGTGCTTCTGTGAGGTACCAACAAGTCAAGAAGGCTAAAAGTACTTTTTCAGTTGCTGTACCTTACAGCGCTGTATAGCATCTTTTCCAAAGCTCTCCAAACCTTGTGGTATACTATTGAAAGTCTCTGAACAACCATCCAGAAGCCTCATGCCTCCTAAACTTTTCTATTAAATTCCTGGAGCAAAAGGGGATAATTTTTTGCAGTCCTTATTTGGTCCTATACATTTCTAGGTACCATGCAAGATGACAAACTCAAACTGCACATTTTTGTGTTATTGTAAATCGTCACCTTTGGGATTACTTCTATTTTTCTCCACATTTCATGAAGATCAATCAGTATTCTCATAGAGATTGGGTTACTGTTTTAGAAATATTAATATTTCTAAATGCTTAATATTATAGGAAGTCTTGAGTGGGTATTGTAATTTGGCATCTTCTGGTTGACTTTCAGAGAACAGTGAGCATACCATTTCAGGTCACCTATTCTTTGGAAGTCCAGAGGGTTTACTTCTTTTTAGAAGTGTGGTTTTATTTGTTTTATGCTTTTTAATACATAGGTTTCTTAAGATATAATAACTCTTTATAAGTAAGTTATCATGGGGGGTGGCTAACTTGTCTGAATGCATAGAAATATAAGAGGGATCCAAATAAAATTAACGTCATCCTCTTTTTCTTATAGCTCATTGGTCCCCGTCCAAGGAATTAAGCTTCAGAAACAAAAGACAAAATTACATAATTTTAGAATTGAGTCAATTTCTAGTAATGTTTACAGACAAGATTGGCCCAGCTATTTTGACTGATTTGAGTGCTGAAACTAAAATTATATATATTTCACAAAACAAAACTAAGCGATATTTGCTAGAAGGTATCACTTTTTTTCCCATCTAAATCTGTGAAGTAATTAGTATAGATTATTCTGGTTGTATATCTGGCCCAATATGTGTAAATAAATTTTACTTCTTTTATTCTGAATTTACAAGTCTATAAAACAATATAAGACATCCCAAATCTGCTAAACACTGCTTAAGCACTTTATATAATTTATTTTATTTTGTCCTTTATTGAACCCTTACTTACAGGAATTAATATTGCTAATTATGTTTTGCAGATGAGAAACTGAAACTTGTTAACTAACAAGTCCAAGTTTACTCACCTAATAAGCAAAAAATTCATGATTAAAATAGAGGCCTAGGTCAATGACAGCAGAGTCCAAGCTCATGACCATTGTACTACATAGCTTCTCATTATTGCTGCATTTCACATATTACATGAAGATCATAATCACTACTCGTAACTCCATACTAAGAAAAAAGTCAAGTTTGCAATTTAATCCTAATGTATCCAATACAGGAAGTGTGTGTGTGTGTGTGTGTGTGTGTGTGTGTGTGTGTGTGGTTTTGTTTTTAAGGCAAGTACCTGCATAATAGCGGTCCAGTAGATACCATGAGTGTTACAGGTCAACAGTTAACTGAGGAGAATTTCAGAGATGCTTGTGCTGGGTCTGGTTCTAATTAGTAGTTCACTGTGAAGAATATCAAACACAGACAGGCTCTCAAGATTAAATGAAAAAAGAAAAGTCCATTTTATCCAGCGGAAACCTTTAAGAAAAGAGTCCTGAATAAATTGTTGCATACCTAACAATTTTCTCCTGGTGTTTATTACAGGATGTTGCCAAAGTTTGCCTATTTGGTGCACAGCCAGAAGTTTTGCAATTTCCCTCTGATCTAAAAACATTCTGTCAGACTTTCTTGTGAGTCATCAAATTTCCCAGACATCACACAGTTGAGTCAATTAAAATAAAGTTAATTAGTGTTTTTGTCCTTTGCCAAATTAAATCATTCCTTACGGAGGACTTTGTATATTGCTGGAGATGCCTTTTGGGAAGGTAAGAGTTCAAAGGTAAAGACCAAGAAACTGTTATACTCCTTTGGGAAAAAAAAAAGGTGATTCTCTTTCTGAAAATAAGACATATCATTTTAAAGTAATGTAGATGCCAACCCTTGCAAAAATAGTCTCTTGTGTTTCCTAGGGTTTTACTTAAGTGTGCCTGCAGAGGAATGTAATTAAAACTGATGGTCATAGAGAAATAACTCTGAGAGGCTGTTCTCTTTCATAAATGCTTAATTATATTGTTCTATTCATTATTTGACATTTTTTGTTTAACACTTATGGCACATATTTGGAAGTTGACCTCTCTGGTGGTGTCTTAAGTTTAGTGGAAAATAGTCACATGCTCAAATAACTTCTTGACCTTCCTTCCAAAACTCCTTTCATGTGGTTGTCTGTATGTTTTTGGTGGATCAAGAACCAGAAATGGTTATAGACTCACTATGTTCTTTCTTTTAACCAAAGCACTGTGCTGCACTGCCGAATGTCATTTTAACAACTTTATTAATGAAAGCCATCATTTATTTTACCTATCGTGAACATGGTGCTGGAAATATCAAATAAATTAATACATTTCTTCTTTTCACTGACCATTGTAATAGCTTTATGAGGTAGAAATTATTCCTTTGAAAAAACTGAGGTCCAGATAGGTTAAGGTAATTTGCATGTGATCACACAGCTTTAAATGAAATAGATTCAACACTTCCTTTGCATAGAAGAAGTCATTTTCAAAAGCTCTTCTATTTATTCTGAATGTAGTTCTGAGTATAGGCATGGAAATTATCAAAAATTATATTTAGTGGTAGTGAGAATTAACTAGGAGTTTTGACAATACAAAGACACAGCCAGATGATTAATCTGAAGGAAAAGAAAAAGTGTACATAAAATGAAACTGTTTATTTTGTAATGTTTTTTCACATGTACATAATGTTTTTAACTGACAAATAAAAATGTATATATTTATAGTATACGACATCATGTTTTGATATATGCATACATATGGAATGACTAAATGAACCTAATTAACATATTTATTATCTCATATACTTATCATTTTTTTTTGTAGTAAGAGCATTTAAAATTTACTCTCTGATATGGTTTGGCTGTGTCCCCATCCAAACCTCACTTTGAATTGTAATAATTCCCACATGTGATGGGTGGGGCGAGGTGGAGATAATTGAATCATGGGGGTGGTTTCTCCCATACTGTTCTTGTGGTAGTGAATAAGATTCAAGAAATCTGATGGTTTTATAAATGGGAGTGCCCCTGTACATGCTCTCTTGCCTGCTGCCATGTAAGACATGACTTACTGTTCTTGTGGTAGTGAATAAGATTCAAGAAATCTGATGGTTTTATAAATGGGAGTGCCCCTGTACATGCTCTCTTGCCTGCTGCCATGTAAGACATAACTTTGCTCCTCATTTGCCTTCTGCCATGATTGTGAGCCCTCCCCAGCCATGTGGAACCAATTAAATCTCTTTCCTTTATAAATTATCCAGCCTCAGGTATGTCTTTATTAGCAGTGTGAGAACAAACTAATACACTGTCTTAGCAATTTTAAAGTATAGAATATATTGTTATTAACTACTGTCACCATGGTATAGAACAGATCTCTTTAACTTATTCCTCCTGGGGATTTTCAAGCAAATAGTTGTGCCTGTCCTGGTCAACAGTAACACATGTTCCTGGCTGCAACAGGAAATGTGCCCCTGTTGCCTGAAAAAAAAGTCGTGGCAGTCAGCGTAAGAATGCTGGGAAGCAGACCCTGAATCGAGAAGCAATCTCGATTGCTTCAATCTCATCTGTCTGTTGCCAAATTCTCTTCCAAAGGTTTATTTTGATTCTGATCATTATTTAGGAATTCTTGTCACTGATTTTTTCAATAGAATTGTACTCTGGTGTTACTACCTCCTGCACCAACGGAAGCACTTGACTGTCTTACAGAACATTTCACATCCTGAACGTTTTGCTTCATGGACTTCATTTTTAAAGATTGGCTGTATGCACAACTTTCCTTCCTATAGTTACCCTTTAAAGAATTTAAACCTCTGCCTGGTAGACATTGCCGGAGTCATATTAAGGTAAAAATTTGGCATAAGCTCTGGGTCATAGTGCTATTAGAAATAACAAAGCGATGAAAATATCACAGATCCAGGTGTAGCTCTTATCATGAAGCAGAAACATTGGCATAAATTTTTAATAATCGGATTACACTGTTCTCTGCTCAAAACTCTCCACTGCTTCCTACAGTACCTGCAAAAAGAACTAAATCTTTAAGTACTCTATAACAGTTTTCAGAACATGGGTGCTGCCACTTTGGTGACCAAAGGCCACTTTGACCACTCCAGCCTTTGACTCCCTCCACGCACACTGGCTTCTCTGTCCTTAGCACACCAAGCTTGTGCCTGCCTCCAGGGCTTTGTACTTGTTACTTCCTCACGAAATATTTCTGTCCCCAGAGCTTTTGCGTGCTTCATTTCTTCATCTAACTCCGGCCCCATTAAAATCTTCTCACAATGATCTGACAAAGTTCTCTGAAATAGCCCCCTTATCCCCTGCTCCTTTGTTCTCGAATACTCTGTTTTGTTTCCTTAATGGCGTCTTTCACTATCTGAAGCTATGTAATTAATTTCTTTATGTATTGATTAAGTCTCTCCCACAAAGATGCAAACTCAGTGATGTAGAGAATATGTTAGTCTTATTCCCAGTTTATGACAGTACCTGGTTCCTAGCATTTACTCATTATATTTTTAAAATAAACAAATAAACGTGGCAGTAGGTAGCCTTAATCCCTTTCCCACCCTCACCCACATTCCCAGAAGGCTCTGATATATCGGTGTTCAAAACATAAGACAGAAGGAAAATTTGCTTCTTTTTAACCTAAAATTTGCCCTCCAAAGGCACCACTTCCTCTCCAGAGAATGTTTTCTATGTTCAGTGGAAAATCCACCCTAAACTATACCTTATAACTTATCCAGGACAACTTCTTAAAACTATTATTTTATCTTACTACTGACTTAAACCTCTTCTACCCTCAATCCCCAGCTTATCCTAAACTGGGCATTGCTGTCGATTTTGCCTTGTTTCTGGCCAGATTTCCTAAATAATTTTGGGTGCTCTGCTACTTGCTCCAAATTCAACAAATTGTTAATATGATAACGTCCTCCCCTAGGCCACAGAACAAAGGTTCCCCCAGTCTGGCTTCCACACACATACCCAGATATGCACTCAGATTCTAGGCCTTCTTGTGAAATTTCACTAGTGAAATACTAGTGAAATTCTTGGTTTTTTGGGAGTATGCTTAATTAATGTTGGTTCCCTGACAATCCCGTTTTTCTAGTTGAGTCCTCATTATTCCTAGCACACTTGTTAGTAATATTTGCTGCTCAGAGATGCATATTGACTCCTAGGTGCGGATGATCTTTTACCTGTCATTGGGTACACCGTTTATTTTGGAAGCACCCTCAGTTTTTTCTCCCCTTTTCTTACTTGAGGGTTTTAGTTTTCTCTTTGGGAATCAGGCCCTAATTCTCTTCCACTATTTACAGGAAGAGATTAAAAGGCTTCATTCATAAAGAACCTAGGAATCTGGCCTTAGCATCTCAATGACAGGTGGAATTAATCGAGCTGTACCTGGTTGCTCAAAACAGTGTAGCATCCACAGTGTCACAGATCATGGATGAGATGTTAGTCTTGTGGAAACAAAAAACACTTGAGTGAATTCATTTGTTAACATGCCATTCAATTTTATGTCAGTGTCAATAGCATGATATTAAAGGATTTGACACAGTGGTGTCTCAACTGTATCCTTTATTCCTTGTAATAAAATGCTTATTTTATTTTTATGCATGGTGCCACTACAGCATTTTTCACCCAGTAGGTACTCTATAAATGTTGACTCGTTAGAATTTGGAATTGTAAGTGTCATAACTTAGAGGCTATTGGCTCCTTATAATTGCATTTGTGAACCACAATTGCAGCTCAAATTGGAGCTCTACCCTGAAACATTTCCATTGAGCTTCTGGTCTAAGTTAACAGCAAACCCTTAAAGTAAAAATTATCCTTTTTTTTTTTTTTACAACCTCAAGTCTGTTATTTAAAGCCAATAAATAGTGGTTAATAATGGAGAAGTCTTAAATTTCAGGCATGTTTTTAGAGACTAAACCTAATAAAATTATTAAGTGGGAGCAAAGAAAAATTATTTGTTTTGGTCATAGACTTTGAATATCCAAGAGAATCATGGATATCATGTCTCAGTAATGGTTTTGAGGTTTGACTCCTGCTTCCTCAAATGTAGGAAATGGCATTGAGAATGCTATATGGACTTTATTTTTAGGGTAAGAGCCTACCTTTTAAAGGAAGCAGGTACTTGTATATGTAAATCCTAAAGCAGATTTTAGATACTTGGGGAGAGCCTGTTTTTAAGAATCATTATGAAATATTGCTTGCCTTAATGAAATGCCTGTTATTGTTAAACACTGAAAATATTTATAAACATTGTCATTAAAAGATGAGTGAAATAAACCTTACATAATAAGTACAATAAACCAGACAAAATATCTGTTGCTGAAAGAATAAAAAAAACTATAAGAAAAGATTGATATCTAATCTTTCAGTTCTTTCTAGCTCCATGAACAATTATTTAGCATACGCTTAACATTGAGCTTTGATATAGGTTTACAAATATGAATAAAACCTCATCCCTACGTAGAAGAATCTTAGGAAAGAGAGACATGGTTTCAAAATGGGGTTCCTACACTATGTATTTACAAGAAAAACCTTTGATTATAGGAAGAAAATACCAAAATGCTTATTTCTGTTTATTTTTATAAAATAAACACGTGAAATGTAAAATCCAAAGATGTGCAATGCAAAGAAATTAAGACAAACTAATCATCCACAGGATTCCTGACATCTTGACTCTCTCACATTTACTATGATGAATTTGGAGGAAAGTAGTGAAAAATACAAATACCTATACCTCTGCATAATGTTAAAAATCATAAGAAATGCAATAAATTTTTACAAAATTTTACTAAACATAATAATATTTTAAAAGTTTCTTTGAGGTATGTTACTTAATGATGAAAAAAATACTTTTAGAAACATGCTTACTCTTCCTACCAGAATAACAATGGCCAAATAATACATAGAAAATGATATAACATACAGTTCTATACTAAAATTCATCATATCGCTGGAAGAGGCACAGGATTAATACAGCTGTAAGTATTAGAAAGAAGCTACCCAACTTTAGAATTTTGCAATGCCTTGGAAGAAAGCACAAATGTTTCTAACATGTCTCAGCTGCTGGTATTTTCTCTATTCTGTTTCAACAATAACATACACAAAGAACTACTTACTTTTTTAAACCACCAAAGGAGGGCTGTAGCAGAGATAATATATTCTCGGCAGAAAATTATTTTTTTAATAAAAATAATATTTGTGGAAATAACTGTGAGTGTAATTACTGATGAAGCGGTTACTCCTTACTGGAATATTTCAGATGGATTTCAGGGAAATGTTGAGGAAAGAATATAATCTCCTGAATCCTACATAGGCTAGCAATTTAGGCAAAAACAAAAGGCATATACTCAGAAGTGCATAGAGTGCATAAATTCTAAAGAAATAGCTTCTTCATAATAACAAGGCATCTAAGATATAGTAGAATCTTTGAAATATTTTTTAAAGTCTTTTGGACTTTAATCTATATGCTTATTCATTTGCATTAAGGGGTATTCCAAATTTTTTGACAAATGGACATTACTAGAATAATACCTAATGAATCTATTGTTAGGAATCACACACTCTAAAAAAAATTGATTTTTAAAGAAACACTGGTTGTAGAAAACTCATTTTGAAGAAGGATGTAAATATTGTTTCCAGATTAAATGATTTTCTTTTTGCAAGTGTTATGAGTACATTTATCTATGACATTACTCATTATTTCTACTTATTTAAAAAATATTGAAGATATGATATCATTTTGCCTGTTAAAATTTTATAAATAAAGAGTTCTTATGGGTTTCAAAATCTTTTATTAAATCATTCAAATTCACAGTTTGCAAGAAAACTGGTGATATCAAGGAAAATGAAGTTTTCAATCAAATTTCAACAAAACTTTGTCTAATTTAAATCAAGTTTAAAATGAGTTTCTTTATCTAATAAACTCAGTCTCTGATGCTCTTCTACCATTTGAACTTGCATATTTTTATAAGATTTCTATTACAAAATTTCTGATCATCTTATAAATATACATAATCGTTTGTTTTTTTAAATAGGAATCCTATAAATTGGTCATTAGACCTAGCTAGCAGTGGTTGGATCAGATTGGATTCAATTTTGTTTTTGGCAAGAATGCTTCATAGACAGTGTTGTGTGCTCAATTAGGAGTCATTTGATATTTAGTTCTTTATTTGTATTATGCTAACAACCATGAGGCAGACCCACTGGTTTAATATGGGCTGCAATATAGTAATACTGTGATTTTAGCATTCTGTAAAGAGAAACATCCATATCAACTATTTTTTTTTACCCTAAGGTACAGTTTATCTAGGACAAGAAGGATAAACACCTTATTCTTTCCCTTTGTTTATTAGTTTTCAACATAATGATTTTGTTTCTTAGCATTATCCAAAGATGTCCAATGCATTTAAAAAATAAATTGAGCATACTTGTCCTTTTCAATAAATTCGAGCATACTTGCTTTCTTTCAGTCCATTCCATCTTTTATTTTTTGTTGATGGGGGCCTCTTTAAGTTTATTTCGGAGTTTTTTTGACATGTCCCCTCTAGCCTTTTATAGCCTTATGATTTTTTTTGTTTTTTTCCCCCCTCCAGATCTGAGTTCAGCCATTTCTCCAAAATGTCCCATTTCCTATGAGTGAGAAATAATAGAAATTACAATCCGGATGTTAGAGGTACTTTTTGCTACTTGGTTGGTCATTGATCACAGGTCTTTTCAGGAGAAACTGCAAAAGGGCATGAATTTTTTAAAACGGTAAAATGTATCTTGAATCCATACTGATCTACTAATTCAGAGACAGGGCTTGGTTTTTATTTACCATAACTGATCTTTCATCTGCAGCACCTTTTTTTCCAGTCTGAAACTCCTGGTCTCTAAAACATCCACATAATTTTTCATATAATTTATCCTACCAAATACACATAGCAGTGTCCAGATGACAAAAACTCACATTACCAACAACAATATGACTAATTTTGTGAGTACATTTGGCACATATTCCACCAGAGCATATTGTCAAATTACTGTGCTTTAAAGTTAATTGAAATGGTTTCTCTTTTTTTGGTTGAACCAGCAATGCAATGACCAGTTAACACGTACAATTCTTTGCCATTCAATGTATCAGTTTTGTTTTTCAATAAATTTTGCATTATAATTCTGTAAAATAATCACATAGTTCCAAAAGGAAATCAATAGAACAAGGTATATCCATGGGAGTCCTACATTCTTGCACTCTGTATCTGTTCCCTATATTGCTCCTTACACGTAACTTTTTAAAAAAATTCTTTGTTTTGGTTTTGGTTCTGGTTCACCCAGTCACTGTTTTATACAGAGTTTATCTCTACAGTAAGATAAATTTTGCCAAATCCACATTCCCATGCAACTCACATTCCTGTCAACAAAGAGACCATTTATTTTATCTTAGAAGATTCTCCCAGATCCTTTCTCAGTCAATCCCATTCGCCAGAGAGAGTCACTGCTCTTGTTTCTCGTCTGACAGTTTTGCCTTATCTAGAGGTTTATGTAAAGAAAATTCAAACAGAAAGTATTTATATGTAACTGACTTCTTTCAATTAGAATAATGTTTTTGAGGCCCTATTATTTTAGTTCACTTATGAGTAGTTTAATCCTTTTTGTTGCTGAGTAGTATTTCATTGTTTGGAGGTACCACATTTTAAAAAGTATATATATTCATCATTTGCTGCATACTTAGGTTGTTTACTATATTACCTATTATATATAAAACAAATATTCTTGTACAAGTTGTTTTTTTCTGTAAATACGTTGTTCTTCCTTGTGAGTCCTAGAGTTGACATATGTTTAACTTAATGAGAATGTGCTAAGCAATACACAAGGTCTCCGTCTGTTTCACCAACTCTACAGCTTTTGTGTTGTTCATCGTTTAATTTGTCCTTTCCATCCCGGTGTAGTGGCATTTCATTGTGGTTTTAATTCACATTTCCTTGATGGCAATACTATTGAGCACTTTTCCCTGTGCTTTTTGGTCTTTTCTGTACCTTCCTTTGTGAATTGTCTAAGTCTTCTCTCCTGTTCAAAAGGTGTTTGTTGTTGTTTTAAAATCTTTTAGATTTAAGAGCTATCATTTGAAATACAAATACTTTTTTCCAGTTTGTTTCTTTTTTTGTGTGTATGTGTTTTTGACGAGCAGAAGTTTTTAATTTTGATGAAGTCCAACTTACCATTTTTTTTTTCTGGTATAAGCTTTCTGAGTCATTTAAAAAGGTATATCCTAAAGAATTAAATTCAAAATTAACAAATCAATCAAAGTACATTACTTTCTATAAAGAACATTATTAATTGTATATAAAAATGTGTTTTTCAATGCATTAAGACATTTTAAAATGCCTTAAATGTTGTCATTTTACCTTTATCTGGTGCGTGCAATATCTATTTTATATATACCTTAAAATATACAATACATAATTAATAAAGGAGTATATATATAAATTTATACACGCATAAATATATATCTAATACATAAACAAATAAATATCGAGGTGCATAAACAAGATAAACATTTTGAGACCACTGGACAGGCATCTAAAAGTAGAGACAGAGGTATATACAGGATATTATGGTTATCTAGAGGAAAGACATTAAGCCAAACATGGGATTAAGAAAAAACTTTTTGAGTAAGATGACCGTCTGTGTGAGTCTTAAGGGGTTAGTGCAAATTATACAAAAGAGTATAAAAGGAGGCATGTGAGAAAGAAAGAGCAAGATGAACAAAAGCATAGATATGTGAAATCTCATGATTTATTGGGGAGTTATATTTCATAGTTATTAGAATTTATCTCATGGTTTATGGGGGAAATTATATTTCACAGTTATTAGAACTTTAAATCCAAGAAGAGATTAGAAGGATTGTTAGGGACCAGATTGTGGAGGGCCTTGTTTTGCCATGCTGAGAGAATGGATTTAATGCTTAAGGTGACAAGGAGTCACCCACTGAAATGATTTAAGGAGGGATTGCCATATTCCAATTCTAAATGCTCAGCTTTGTAGCAATGGAAAGATGTAATTGAGAAGAACAAAGCTAGAGCCTTGAGAATAGTTAGCAGATATTGCAATTGTGCAGGTGGCAGATTATGAGGACCTGGATAGGAGAGGAAGGGGTGTGTTTGGTGTTTGAGAATGCTTTTAAAGGGCCAAAATCAGGAGGACCTGGTGATTTGCTATGAAGGTGGATCAGGAAGTAGAGAAAGGAGAAGGGTACCTAACTCTAAACTTCTGGTTTGTATATCTGAGTATGTTGGGGATAGCACTAATCAATATCAAGGAAAATACAAGATGAGAAGCCGCACCAGCAGGATGGCTGTTTCCAAGCTTTATTCTGCCTGTGCATCCATACAGACATACCCACTTGATAGCCACCAGCCTCTGTTACTGTAAAATAAACTCCCTGGGACAGCATTTCTAACTGTGTTATGTTTGGAACCTAAAGTTTCCTTATACTATATTATCTCTCCAAGGATGTCTAAATAATATACTGAAAACATATGGAAGTACAAAATGGAGTATAAAAATAACCAGCCTGTGTGAATAAATTCATTCAACCATTTATTCAAGAAATATCTATTGAAGAACCATTTCATGTCAGGAAGTGCCCAGGTACAAGGGGATGCTGTGGTAAACAAAGCCAACCTGGCCTCTGCCTTCAGGTTTCTTGTTTCCAGAAAGATGCACAGATATGATGCTGGGGATAGCACAAGGAGCAGTGAGGACATAGGGAAGGAAGATCTGTTCCTCAAGAGTCAGGAAAACCTTTCAGAAGAATAAGGGATGAGCAGTTGGTTGGCTGAAAGGAGTGAGTATATGGAGGGAGTACTGCAGGGAGTACTGCCTGTAATATCACATCACAATATAAACATCATATACACATACATAATTTACAAAGGCATAGGGACAGGAGAGAACCAAATCAACAGGATGAACTGAAAGTTCAACGGGACTGGAATACAGAGTGCAAGGGAGAGAGGGAGGAAATGATGAGATTCAACAAATATTTCCTTTGCTGTACAATGTTCAATAAGGTTGTGTTATACACTAAATTTAAAGAATATTACAATGAGTTTGAAAAGATCCTGCTCTCAGGAGCTCATAGTCTACTGAGAAAGAAAGACAGCCACAAACAATAAACTAATCCTGTACTGGGTACTCCAATATGAATTTTAAAGAATTATGGACTCATGGGCATCCTGTTGAGGTCACTAGGAACCAGGGAAAGAATAACAGAAGAAGGAATGTTTCAGAAAATTCTTAAATGATTTTATGAAGATTCCCTACAGCCCTGGACACAGGGTGTAAAATGGAAGGCATTCCAGTGGGACCCAAATGTGCAAGGATATGGCACTTGGGTTGGAGGGGAAATGTTCTTTTTTGAGGATCATACTTGGAACATTTGTTGCTAAAATGCATTTCTGGCCCAGCTGTCAGCCCCCCAGCATCCCAGAGCTATCCTTTTAATGGACACACTCCTACAAGCAAAGAACAGCTATTCCAGGACATCATTTGAAATAATTTCAAATGGTGAAAGATGTAAGGTAAGTACAGCCTTGCAGAGTAGTAGAACTTCCCAAAATTATAAAACACGGTCATTTTATGTTATATGTAATAAAGGTTTATGTAGTCAAGTTATTTTTCTTTTTCCCAATTTCAGTTATGTAAGATTATATGAAATTTCTTTCAATCTTCAGTGAACATTCAGTACAGAAAGTCTATAGACTTATGTTCATGGTTAATGACATTTACATGCTAAATTAATGCAAGAAAGGTGTTTTGTTTTTCAAGAATTGCAAAAGGAAGATACATCTTTTAGAAAATGAGCCAGAAGTTTCTGTACAGAAAGAAGAAAGGGGTGAGAGGATTATGATCCAATGTTAATTGATACAATATGTTAAGTTGATAATAATATTTGAAAAATTCTCTTGTAAAACTATTCCTTTGGAAGACTGAACAGTTTTATTGAGGCTAGCTTGGAAAGCTAGAAAGAAAGAAATATTAAAAGCATCAAAGAATCCCTACAGCCTGGTTATAGATTATAAGAATTTTACATGACTACAGAGTAAAAAGCCCTGGATCAGGGATCATGAGAGCAAAGTTTATTCACTGTGTGGTCATTAATGGACAGCATCTGGATTTCTTCATTGGTAAAAAAGAAGTGCTAATACCTTCCTTTTAGGGTTATTTAGACTCTAAATGACCAGTTGACCCTTGAACAATGCAAGGGTTAGGGACAATGACCCCTGTGTGGTCAAAAATCCACATAGAACGTTGACTCTCCTATCTGACCAGAAACCTTGTAGATAATACAGTCAATTAACACATGTTCTGTGTGCTACATGTATAATATACTCTATTTTTACAAAAAAGAAAGCTAGAGAAAAGAAAATCTTATTAAGAAAGTCATAAGAAAGAACAATACATTTAATATTCATTATGCAGAAGTGGATCATCATAAAGGGCTTTATCTTTGTCATCTTTATGTTGCATAGGCTGAGGAGTAGGAGGAGTAGAAGGGTTGATCTTGCTGTCTAGGGGTGGCAGCGGCAGAAGAAAGTCTGCCTGTGAGTGGACCTGCACAGTTCAAATCCATGTTGTTCAAGGGTCAATTGTAGCATGCCTTGTGCATTAAGCATATTCACTGATGATGTTAGGATATATACCTATTAGTGTGCTCTCTGGACAGCTATTTCTGCCAATAGAAATAGATTCCATGCCACATATGTAATTTCAATTATTCTAGTCTCTACACTAAAAAGAGTGAGAAAAAAATGTGTAAAATTGATTTTAGTAGCATATTTTATTTAATCCAATACATTCCAGAAATGGATATTGCAATATGTAATCAATATAAAATTATTACTGAGGTATTTTACATCATTTTCAAAATATGCTAAGCCTTCTTAATCTGGTATACATTTTACATTATAATGCATCTCAATCTGGATGAACCACCTCCCAAGTGCTCAATAGCCATATGTGGCTAGTGGCAAAAAAAAAAAAAATGGACAGTGCCCAACTTTGGGTTATACTGCTGGGTTTAACCACCACTTAGTGGCTGCATCACCTTGGGCAGTTCTTTACCTTTTCTGTCCTTCAGTTTTCTCCTGTATATAAAGGATATACTAATAGTGCACACATCATGGTGTCATAGGATGAAAAGGCTTATAGTATTAAAGATATGCTAGCTACTGTTAGGAGTAGTCTTGCTAATAATAGTATCAGTATTCAAGATCAATGCTAACTACTACAATTGTTATGATTGTTGTATTTTCACAATTATCATCATCATCAGCAGCAGCATTATCATCATCATGCAAAGGGTCCAGTCTAATGGTCGAGCTCTGTATTTAAGTCTCAGGTTGGAAGCTGGTCATGACATTTCTAAGAGGTTGTAAGGGTTCGTCCTATAAGAAGCAGCATCTCAGCCAGTGTGTATGGGTGCAGGAAGGCATGATCCAAGCTTTAGGAAGAGACAGCTGGCATGGCTTAGGTGTGCTACCAAGGCCCTAGACAGATAGTCTGTGATTCAGTCCAGGATCTCAGCTCCAGTGGGAAAAAAAAATAGCAGAAATCAGACAATCTTGTTTGAAACCAATGTTTTTCAACTGGCATAATTAATAGAAATTAGAGACGTTTAGGGTTGATGGGCATATGAATATCAAGGTCCTCAACCCAGACTGATAAGCCACCACATTGAGATCAGTAAGGTTAACTTTAGATCCCCTGGTTCCAAATACAGTCCTGGATTGTCTAGAATTGGCTCAGGAAATGAGTGATGTCTACCTGTTTAAATGGGACTAATACACCCCCCTCTCAATTATTTTGTTTTGAAAATTTTGTGTGGCAGAATAATTTTTAAGATATTAATGTATATTTTTCTACCTGTATTTTCCTTATTCAAGAAAAAGTCAAGTTCTTTGCTCCTCTACCTTTAGGGATATCTTCATGAGAACAAAAGTAAAAATGAATTTCCAGAATTTTTCAGTATTAGATGTTGTGTCCAAGAACCTAAAGCCATTGGGATTATGCTAGGTTTCCTGAAGAGTGATCCAAAAGGGTGTGCCCCTGAATCTGCCCCTAAGTAGGGTACCGGGGAGCTGCCATGAACCAGGGATTTAAGGTGGGTGGGGCCTTTGGGACACTGCTCCTTACTCCTTTTTTCTTATATTTCAAGGGCATATGAAATAAGCCTCCTTTCAAGGGTGATTATCTTGGGCAACCTTGGACTTGTTGAGTTGTTCTAGGCATTGAACCCTTCCAGGGAGCAGCCAGTCCCAGGGGAAACTCAAAAAGAGAGAAAGAGAGGGACTTCCCCAGACTTAGATGTAGGGATGCCTAGAGACTAAGAGAGGAAAAGTAGTCCTGGAGTTTTTCAAATAGCTGAAACCCATGTCTTATTTCTAGATAATTCCTCAAAGTGTAGGCAAAACGGGGTGTTGGGGAAAAAGGCTCTGTAGCTTCCCACCCAAAGTGTGGCTCGGCCTCTGCAGGACTGGATGAACTGAAGGAAGCAATGGAAGAAGAACAATGGCCATCTCAGGGATCAAGGATGTGGAAAGATGGCTGGAGATGTGGTCTCCATAACCTAGACTGTCCATTTGCCTCTGGGTCCTTTACACTGTGCTAGAGTGGGGTGGTTGCAAAATGACTGAAGTAATTTCCTTGCTGACTTGATGGAGAGTTTGTAGGCAAAACGAAGTTGATTTAAAACACAAAGTATTGTGATATTCCCTGCTTGTCTGGACTGTGAAATGAGATTTATACCCAAAATAGATACTTAAATGATCTCATTTTTATTCTGAAAATGGTACAGAAAATGAGTAGAAAGCAACTAGGGTACCACTGTTCAGTAAGTAAGGAAATAATTTCAGAGAGATTAAAATTTTTTTCAGGATAAATACCAGTGTTTGATCACTGGCCTAGATCTTCTGATATATAGGTAGTTAGATAGGTAGATAAATAGGAAGATAGCTGGATAGATCAATAGGTTAGACAAAGTGTTCCTGCATGTGCACCCTTTTCAAAACCTGAGATTCTTTTCCAGATAAGCAGAGTATTATTACGCCCTTGGTTTGCCATCTACGGTAGGCAGAGTTCTATGGTGGCCCCCAAGACTTCCTACCCCCTATTTTAATTACTCTGTATCATCCCCAAGACAATGAATGTGTTGGATTTAACTCCTGTCTCAAACCTCTAGATCCATATTTAAAAGGCCCACTGACATGATCAAGTCAAGCCCATTCAGATCACCTGCCCTGAGAGTAGCCAGGTGCTGAGTATGGCCCCCATCTGACATCCAGCAGACAATGGGACATCAGTTCTAGAACCCCAATAACTTAACTTTGCCAACAATGAACTTGGAAGAGGACCCTGAGCTCCAGATGAGAAAGCAGCTGCTCACAATGATTTTTGCCTCATGAGTCACTAAGCAGAAGCTCAGTGCAACAATGCAAAAGGATTATGACAGATTGAAATGAATATTTTCATAAAATGTTTCTTGGAACAAATAAAGTTATGTTGGAAAGCAATAAAACACCTTCAAATATTTTAAGCCAAATAAATATTTTCTACTGAAAACCATCATGAGTTTGCACTTTTGACAGCAGAAAGTCTGGGTGTATAGGACTAAATTTATTGTGGGTCTATATAATCAAGAAGGAATGGGGTTGGAGCAATAGAAAGATTGTAGGGAAATGAGCATGGGGCAGTGGAAAGCATGCCAAAATGGCAGAGTAAGGAATTGTGTGGAAGTAGGTCACTAGTTTTGATCCCAGCCAATGCAACCACTACATATGGGGTGCATTTAAATTGAGGGGCACTCTAAAAATTTTGATGACTCCCTTAATACTTAAATATTTCAAGGTTACAGTTGTGGAAGCATCCTCCCACAACTGTATTATATGAATAAGTAATACTCTTATTCATATTACTCCAGGTTCATCTCCCCCTTGGAGAAATATCTAGTCTCACGGCCATCCTCACAATTACTACCCTGATTCTTGTTGCAATCTACTTACCCATCTCCTATGGCTCCAGTCCTCTCTGGATTTCCTCTTGTGTCTAATCATGATCTTACACTTTAATCCTTCTTGAGTTCAGACTCCTATATCCAACTACCAAACTTGAATCACTACTTCCTAAATTCATTGTAAAACTGAGCTCATTAGCTACTCCCCAAAACCTGTTTCCTATTTAGGTCATTTATACTGCCCCTTGTTTAATTATCAAGACAAAATCTGAAATGATTTTTGATTTCCCTCTGCCTCTCAAGCAACTATTAATTTCCTAATATTGTTTTTTCTTAATATCTTTCAAAACCCACCCTCTTTAGTTCATTTTTACTGTCATTGCTGTGTAGATCAGGTCCCCATCCTAACTGGCTTCTATAATAAATAGCCTTCCCACAGGTCCAAACTTTTCCATTCTTACTCCCTTCCAACTTCTCTTCTAATTGCAACAAGTGAAGGACTCTTCATTGTCTCTCTCTAATGAGAAGATAAAGCCTAAGCTTAGGAACATGACTTCAAGTCCTTCATTATGTAGCCCCAGCTCCAGCCACTTCTCCTAGTGCTCTTCCCTCAAATAAGAATTACAGTCCATTTATACTGAAAAAAGTGGATTTCCCCACAACTCCATGCTTTCTGACACCTGTATGCGTCTGCAGTTCCTCTTCCGAGTCTCCACCTCCTGGGCTCCAGCAATCCTTCCACCTCTGACTCCGGAGCAGCTAGGACTATAGGTGCACACCACCATGCCGGGAAAATTTTTGTACTTTTTGTAGAGATGGCATTTCACCATGTTATCCAGGATGGTCTTGAACTCTTGGACTCAAGCGACTCAACAGCCTCAGCTTCCCAAAGTGCCATAGACACTGTCTTCTATAAAAATTTGTGCAAATTGAGGGATACCTACATGTTCCTTTTAATTTAAAAAATATCTCTATATAAAACTTACTATTGCATGGAAGCGCTCATCTTTTACACACTTATTATTCTTTACAACTTTAGATAACATAAAATTAAACAAGTTCAATCACTCTCATCTCAGTGTTCTTGTGGTTTTAACATAGATTAATTTATTAATTTTAACACTTTTGTACTGCTTATTTATTTTGTCTTGTCTGTTTTTCTGATTATGACTGTCTATATGCCTTAATTATCTCTGTGTCTTTAGGTACCTTCCTCATGCTCTACTTGGATGCTAGTAGCTGCTCAATGTGTCTGTTAAATATAATGCACATTCAGCCTTTAAACTTGTACAATTATTTCCCAAGGGGAGGGCTTATGTAACTATAATCTAGCATTTCAGTATAAACATTATGATAGTTTGTGCCTTTCTCTTAATGGAAAATTTAAGTTAATTTAGAGCCTTAATGATCTTCTCACTCTAACCTTTCACATCATTGTTTGATGTTTACCCATTGTATTAAAGTCCACACAATTGTATAGTACCCGCTTATAATATTTTCTTTTAAATTCATTTTTAACTCACAAAGCTTAATACTTTTTTTAGTTTATTTCAGTTCCTTACAGTATATCTAGAAAGCAGATCTATCTATATATATTTTAACACTTAAAAACAAATTTATTTAAAAGCAAAGCAACATTTAACAACTTATAAGTAGAGATAATCATAATATAAAATAGTTTTAAACAAAAAGATATGTATAAAAGTTGTGTGATGCATTTGTTTTTTGTTTTTTTGATTTTTTTTAATTGTAATTTAGGTTCTGGGGTACATGTGCAGATCATGCAGGATTGTTGCTTAGGTACATACATGGAAAGGTGGTTTGCTGCCTTCATCCCCCCATCCCCTATATCTGGTATTTCTCCCCTTATTATCCATATTTTTTAAATTTAACTAATGTAATAGAAACTCAGATAAGTTAGTCATAATAATTCTGCAGCACAACTGCATGACAGTGTTACTCTCCAAGCTTTCACCTTCATAACCTGCACATGGACTCCCCTGGGGGCCAAGATAGAATGAATGGATGGGCAGGAGGCAGACTGCTTTCACGAGGAGATAGAATAGGAGCTTGTTTCCTAAAGCATTGGCAACAAAAGTCAAAATAGATAAATGGGACCTAATTTAACTTCAGAGCTTGTGCACAGCATAAGAAATAATCATTAGAGTGAATCAGCAACCAAGAGAATGAGAAAAAAAATTTTGCAATCTACCCATTTGACAAAGGGCTAATATCCAGAATCTACGAAGAACTAAAACAAATTAACAAGAAAAAAAAAAGCCCATTCAAAAGTGGGTGAAGGATATGAACAGACACTTTACAAAAGAAGACATATATGAGGCCAACAAACATGAAAAAATGCTCATCATCACTGGTCATTACAGAAATGCAAATCAATACCACATTGAGATACCATCTCACGCCAGTTAGAATGGCGATCATTAAAAAATCTGGAGACAACAGATGCTGGAGAGGATGTGGAGAAATAGGAACACTTTTACACTGTTGGTGGGAGTGTAAATTAGTTCAACCATTGTGGAATACAGTGTGGTGATTCCTCAAGGACCTAGAAATAGAAATTCCATTTGACCCAGCAATCCCATTACTGGGTACATATCCAAAGTGTTATAAATGGTTATATTATAAAGACACATGCACACGTATGTTCATTGCAGCACTGTTTACAATAGCAAAGACTTGGAACCAACCCAAATGCCCATCGATGATAGACTGGACAGGGAAAATGTGGCACATATACACCATGGAATACTATGCAGCCATAAAAAATGATGAGTTCATGTCCTTTGTAGGGACATGGATGAACCTAGAAACCATCATTGTCAGCAAACTGACACAAGAACAGAAAATCAAACACCGCATGTTCTCACTCATAGATGGGTGTTGAACAATGAGAACACATGGACACAGGGAGGGGAGCATCACACACTGAGATCTATGGTGGTGGACTAGGGGAGGGACAGTGGGGGTAGGGAGTTGGGGAGGGATAACATGGGGGAAAATGCCAGATATAGGTGATGGGGATGAGGCAGCAAACCACATTGTCATGTATGTACCTATGCAACAATCCTGCATGTTCTTCACATGTATCCCATAATCTAAAATACAATAAAATATAAATCTATTATTAAAGAAAGAAAGAAAGAAAAAGTATGCTGTGCTTCCCATGTGCCGAACCACTGCACTAAGCTTAACTGGGGACGAGCTTTTAAAACCTGGCTATAATCACAAGGGTCACCTTTGCTTTCTGCTAATTAGACTGGAAGTTTTAATTCATCTTCTGGGCCCCTTTCCCACTCACATACACAACCTTGTTTTTGTCAATTAGACTAAACCCATAACCCATCTCCTTCTGAGCTCCCTTTCCCACCAAATAAAATATTCTTCTTCCACATTTTGCTTCATGCAAAACCTTGTTCAATGCCCCTAACAAAGTCTTCCCAAAGGAACCCCCACCAGCCTCAATCTCTCCAGTCACTGTGGCAGCCCCTTAGTACATGTAGCCAACTCTCCCCAGGCTCCAGACGAGGAATCTGGGTCTCAGAGAGTGAAAGAGATGTGCTAGGATTGCCTGCCAGTGAGCCACCTCACTGGTAGCCCATTGGATGCAGCCTGGTGAGGGAGCCGCCATAGGCCTTGGGAGCCAGACACACCTGTCTGAGTCCTGGCTCTGCTTTTGTGAGCTGGGACCTCTCCAGGCCGGTTTCCTCACTTGTGGAATGGGACATAAGAATACCAATTCCAGGCCGGGCATGGTGGCTCACATCTGTAATCCTAGCACTGTGGGAAGTTGAAACCAGCCTGGCCAACATGGTAAAATCCTGTCTCTACTAAAAATACAAAAAGTAGCTGGGTGTGGTGAAGGGTGCCTGTAATCCCAGCTACTTGGGAGGCCAAGGCAAGAGAATCACTTGAACCAGGAGGCGGAGGTTGCAGTGGGCCAAGACTGTGCCATCGCACTCTAGCCTGGGTGACAGAGTGAGATTCCATTTGGGTTTTTTTTTTTTTAGTCTTTTTTTTTTTTTCTTTTTTTGAGACAGAGTCTCGCTCTGTCACCCAGGCTGGAGTGCAGTGGCATGATCTTGGCTCACTTCAACCTCCACTTCCTGGATTCAAGCAGTTCTATGCCTCAGCCTCCCGAGTAGCTGAGATTACAGGTGCCCACCACCACACCCGGCTAATTTTTGTATTTTTAGTAGAGACGGGGTTTCACCATCTTGGCCAGGCTGGCCTTGAACTCCTGACCTCGTGGTCCACCCACTTCTGCCACCCACAGAGCTGGGAATACTTCGCCCAGCCGAGACTCTGTTTCAAAAAAATATATATCTATATCAATTTTTTTTTTTTTTTGAAACAGAGTCTAGGCTGGGTGAGGTATTCCTTGGTGTGAGCTACCTCACCCAGCCGAGACTCTGTTACAAAAAAAAAAACAATACCAATTCCATAATGTTGATGGGCTGATCAAGATGACAGAGGCAAAAGCACAACATGTGATTCCTGGTGACTGCTCAACAAATGCTTGCTTTCTCCTACCCTTTTGGGTTTTTGTTTTGTTTTGTTGTTTTTGAGACAAGGACTTGCTCTGCTACCCAGGCTGGAGGGCAGTGGTACCATCATGGCTCACGCAGCCTTGAACTCCTGGACTCAAGGATCCTCCTACCTTAGACTCCCAAGTAGCTGGGACTACAGGTGCACACCACCAAACCCAGCTAATTGGGTTTTCTTTTGTTTGTTTGTTTTTGGCTTCTATTTTTTGTTTTGTAGAGATGATGGCCTCACTATGTTGCTCAAGCTAGTTTTGAACTCCTGGCCTCAAGCAATCCTCCCACCTCGGCCTCCCAAAGTCCCTCTGCACTTTAAAAAAAGATAGGTGGTGTAATCCCAGCACTTTGGGAGGCTGAGGTGGGTGAATCGTGAAGTCAAGAGATCGAGACCATCCTGGCTAACATGGTGAAACCCCATCTCTACTAAAAATACAAAAAAATAGCTGGGCGTGGTGATGCATGCCTGTAGTCTCAGCTACTCAGGAGGCTGAGGTAGGAGAATCACTTGAACATGGGAAGTGGAGGTTGCAGTGAGTCGAGATGGTGCCACTGCACTCTAGCTTGGATGACAGAGCAAGATTGGGCCTCCAAAAAAAAAAAAATGGTGGAGCACAGTTGCTCATACCCTGGCACTTTAGGAGGCCAAGGCAGGTGGATCACTTGAGCCCAGTAGTTCAAGACTAGCCTGGCCAACATGGCAAAAACCCATGTCTAATAAAAATACAAAAATTAGCCAGGTGTGCATGGGCATGGTGGCACACACCTGTAGTCCCAGCTACTACTCAGGAGGCTGAAGAGAGAGAATTGCTTGAGCCTGGGAGGTCAAGGCTGCAGTGAACCATGAGCACATCACTGCTCTCCAGCTTGGATGACAGAGTGTGACTCTGTCTCAAATTAATTAAAGCAAACTTGAAATATTGGGATTCTGAAGTTTTAAGAGATGGATGAAACCTTAGAAGAATCTCCTCAGCAATCACCCAGAAAATGGCTTTGCTGCTCACCCTCCTTCACCAGGCGTTCAGTGATGAATGCTTCAGTGTCTCCGAGGGGCTGACAGCTGGAAGGAAGCTCTGAAGAAAAGCTATAGAGGAACTGGGATTGTTCAGCATAAAGGACACCAAGGTGACTAGTAGTCTGTGAGGTGGACACGCTGATCGTGTCCACCAAGAACTAAACACAAAGAAACCTGACAATGAGGCATGACCCTCTTGGGGAAGAGACTAATGAACACATGAAGTTACCACTTATCATGCCAGGCTTCTGAGGAAATGTCATTGAGTTTCCCTCCTTCAGATGCAAAAAAATGCTGAGGAGCACCATGTATCAGGTTAGATGGGTAGGGTGGCTGTATCCAAGTTTCGGGGGCATATCCTACTTACTCCTGGCATAGTTTCTAATAGTCCCCCTTTCACTCTCGAAATATCCTGGTGTGGATGATAAATTTTATGCCACTTTAACTGTGAACAAAGGCAGGACTCCAAACAGCTCCTTCCAGGCCTGGATGTCAGCAACTCTGCTGGAATTTCTGGATCCCCAAGGGCTTCAAAAGATGGCATGTCAGTTTATCCCCTTGAAATCACCAAATCAAATCAAAAATGACAATAGGCTAAAATTAAAATCCCAGCCAACCACCCCAAGTCAAGCTTCAGGACTGTGCCTGCTGAATTGCGACACCTAGTGGTGAGAGTGCACACTGCCAGAGCAGGGCTCCATGAACACTTCACAGTCGGCCGGCCACAAGTTTTAAGTGACTTGCAAAGCAGCTAACAGCTAACATGTACCAAGTGTTTATGTGCCAGGCACAGTTCTAAGTACTTTACATGTCCTAACCCATTGATTCTCACAACTCCATAAGGTAGGTAGCATCATCATCCCGACATTTTTACAGATGAGGAAACTGAGGCTCAGACAGCTTAGGTAATTTCTCCCAGGTCATTTCACTGGTAAATGACTAAGCTAAGACATAATCCCAGGTTGTCTGGCTGCAAGGCCTGCACTCTTAACTACTGCTCCATCCAGACTGTAATGCACAAAGTTACTTCAGAGGAATCTTCCACCTGAAGAGACTTCCTCCAACCCTCTGACATAGAGATGATGTGAGGGTAGAGTGAGAGGTAGAATGTGTGAAGAGTTCCACTCTCAGGCGGACACATGGCTCACGCCTATAATCCCAGCACTTTGGGAGGCTGAGGTAGAGGAATCACTTGAGGTCAGGAGTTCGAGACCAGCCTGGCCAACATAGCAAAACCATATCCCTACTAAAAATGTAAAAATTAGCCGGGTGTGTGGTGCATGCCTGTAATCCCAGCTACTCCAGAGGCTGAGACAGGAGAATTACTTGAACCCAGAATTCGGAGGTCGCAGTGAGCCAAGATCGCGCCAGTGCACTACGGCGGCCTGGGCAACAGAATGAGACTTCATCTAAAAGAAAAAAAAAAGAGTTCCACTCTCATGTCTGCCAGTACAGAATAGTAGTTTCCACATCTGTAAAAACTGGCTGTTGACTGTGGCTCACCCCTGTAATCCCAGCACTTTGGGAAGCCGAAGTGGGTAGATCACTTGAGGTCAGGAGTTTGAGAACAGCCTGGCCAACATGGTAAAACCCTGTCTCTACTAAAAATACAAAAAAATTAGCCAGGTGTGGTGGCACTGTAGTACCAGCTACTCGAGAGGCTGAGACAGGAGAATCCCTTGAACCCAGGAGGCAGAGGTTGTAGTGATCCGAGATCACACCAATGTTGCCCATTCCAGCCTGGCCAACAGAACGAGACTTTCTCTTAAAAAAACAAAAGGGTTCCACTCTCATGTCTATCAGTACAGAATAGTAGTTTCCACATCTAAAAAGTTGGCTGTTCATGGTAGCTCACACCTGTAATCCCAGCACTTTGGGAGGCCGAGGTGGGGAGATTACTTGAAGTCAGGAGTTCAAGACCAGCCTGGCCAACATAGTGAAACCCCATCTCTACTAAACATACAAAAATTAGCCAGGCATGGTGGTGCACACCGATAACTCCAGCTACTCAGAGGCTGAGGCAGGAGAATCGCTTTAACCTGGGAGGCGGAGGTTGCAGTGAGCTGAGATAGCGCCACTGCACTCCAGCCTGGGTTACTAAGTGAGAATCCGTCTCAATTAGGGCATTGGCTGGGCACAGTGGCTCACACCTGTAATCCCAGCACTTTGGGAGGCCCAGCAGGAGATCACTTGAGCTCAGGCGTTTGAGACCAGTCTAGGCAACACAGTGAGCCCTCGTTTCTACTTTTTATACTTTTTTTAAAGAAAAAGAGAAAAAAAAATTAATTTTTTTTATAAAAAAAACAAGGTAGAGAGATCCAAGATGGCCGATTAGCAACAGCCCAGGAATGTAGCTCCCAGTGAAAGCGCAGAGAACCAATGAACGCCGCACTTTCCGACGAATTTTTGTTGCCCACAGACCGGGAGATTCCCGGCAGAGGAGCCACACGGGTCGCCAGCGCGACTCGTTTGGCCGGCGCGGCTGTTTTGCCGGCGCCCCAGCGCGGCGCTTCCCGGTGCG
>CAUYQU010026681.1:0-10500 GCA_963574635.1 Cheracebus regulus | reverse complement strand
GGGGGGGGGGGGGGGGGGGGGTGGGGGGGGGGTATAAGGTGATATGTGATAAGATAAATGAAAATATATGATAATTTACTACTGTTATAATTTGTTTTTTTTATTTTTTTTTTTTTTTTTTTTTGTTTTTTTTTTTTTTTTTTTTTTTTTATCCTTTTTTTTTTTGTTTTTTTTTTTTTTTTTTTTTTTTTTTTTTTTTTTTTTTTTGAGATAGGGTTTTTCTCTGTCGCCTGGGCTGGAATGCAGTGACATGACCATGACTCACTGCAACCTTGACCTCCTGGGCTCAGGCAATCCTCCCACCTCAGCCTCCTGAGGAGCTGAGTCCATAGGTGTGTGCCATCACACCTGGCTAAATTTTTTTACTTGTAGAGACTAGGTCTCTCTATGTTGGCCAGGCTGCTCTCAAATTCCTAGACTCAAATAATCCTCTCACCTCAGCCTCCTAAAGTGCTCAGATTACAGGCATGAGCCACTGTGCTCAGCTGAGAACATTGCTTATATAGGTATATAAGCATATGGTTTATATGTGTATATCTTTTTAAATTTTGAAAACTTAAAAAACCTTTATTCTTTATTTTTCATTGGTATATTACAGTTATACATATTTTTGGGGTACATGTGATATTTTGATACATGTATACAATGTGTACATTTTTAAATATAGATTTTTTTCAATCTTAAGTAATTTGGGAAGTTAAAGATGAAAATTAAATACAAATATTGAGAATTTAAGGTATATTTGTTGCAAACTCAGTATCAGAATTTAAACGTGTAGCAGAGCCATTTCTTATAATTTAATATGATTGTAGTCATATTATAGAATAGTTGAAAAAGGTCTTGGCTGAAAGATTTTATGGTGATAGCCATGCTGCTAATGCTTTTATAATATAGGTCATTGTTAATGAAAATAGGAAGCTGTAAGCCAATTTTATGGAAACCATAAAATGTTAACGTATTTTTTCATGAAGTTTAAAATGAAATGTTTAAGAAAAAGATATACTTATGAATAATTGGGTCATTCCTATTAATAGTTGGAAATTTAAAAATTAACACTCTGCACATATAATTATATCAGGAACATCTCTCCTAAAGCTTCATTGAATAAACATAGCTTACCAAAATTATCCCTCAATTTCAAACTACATTTCTGCAGAAATATTGTATAATATTTTTTAGCTTTGATACAATTCTGTTTTATATTTTTCCCTGTTCATGTGTTAACACATACCATATGTATTTTAAAGAAATTATTTCATTCTAACAAAATACTGAAAGGAGATGTAAAATACAGTCAATTATAAAGTATCTGTCATTTCTCTTTCTACTTATTGATGAATACACATACAACTGACAAAATTCCTGAAAGGAGAATCTGTCACACTGATAAGGATTTTTAGATATAAGTTTCCGACGATACTGCTAGTTGTTGGAAATTTTCAAGTATAATACAAAAATTATCCGTTCAAGTCCCTGATTCCCTCTATGTTTAGTTATGACAGTTGAAAGTAATTTTAACCCTTAATGTACTTTCAAGGAGAATTTGCACTTATTTTTAGTGTTACTTGATTTGTAATGCCTTCATTTTCTCTTCTAGGAAGAATTCCAAAGTCCCTTTGCAAGTCAAAGTCGAGGATATTTTTTATTCAGGGTAGGTACAATACTGTATTTTTTTAAAGAAAATCAATCTACATCAAAACTGAAAAACACTTTCACTATGTGTTTAATTAACTTGTACGTTTCAATTAAATTTTAAAGCTTATAGATATTTGAAATCAGGTGTTACAGTCTGACATTCACTTCTGTCACTACCTTATTGCTTCAATACCACAGTATCTCTGATCTCTTCTTTGATCTATTGCTCATGTTTAAACACCTGAAATAACATTCACCTATTTGACAGTTTAATTCCCTGATATTTGATGTATAGAAAATAAGTGTCTTAAAGGTACACTATTCCTTATGTTCTGTGGAATTATTTACAAAATTTTTAACCCAGTAGATTGGAAGAGTTATGACTATTTTCACAAATTCTTTAAAATACTCAACTACAATAAAAGGTATAAATAGACAGAATTTCAGGATTACATTTCTGATTTTGTTTGTCCACATTGTCTATAAAATGTGAGGGTTTTTTTTAGGCAGCTACACTTTGTAAAATGTTTGCATCCTTAATACATTACCATAAAGTTGTAATTAATTATTTAAACAACTATTTATTGAACTTATACTGGGTGCTGAGCAATGTACCAAGGGCTGGGACTATAAAGACAGGTAGCATTCCATTCCTATGCTCTAGTAGTTTAGATAGGCTCTAGGGGAAACAGATAAGTAAACAAATACAATGTAGTGTGTGAAATGCACTTTTGATCCAAGGGCTGTGGTTTCCAAAAGAAAAGCATATTGCTCCAGCCGGGGAATGGAAGAGGAGAAGACTTCATTGGCTGAATCCTGAATAATCAATGGGAATTGGTTGATGAAATATTTAGCTAAGAAATTTCAACTTTAAAGGCTAAGGAGGGGACAGATGGGGTAAGATTTGCCTTTTGCAAAATAATTCTAACAGCAAATTAGAGAATGGATTGAATGAAGGAATTGGACTGATAGTAGGAGGGAGTAAGCAACTGAACAGCCCTGACTTCAGTAAGTTCATATCAAATTAAAATTGAGAACATTTGTTTTAAAATGTTGGTACCATCAAGGAAATAAGCAAAGTCAAATAGCATCTAGTTCATGGTGGTTTTTGCAGCATTAGCAGCACCTCAGAACTTTTTAGAAATACAAATTCTAGGGTTCTCAGGCTTACTAAAGCAGAAACTGTGGGTATGGGGTCCAGCAGTATATGTGATGAAAGCCGTGTAGATTATTCTGATGCACATTAAACATTCCTGTAAATTATCAGTGCTGTTTCTGTGAATATTAGCTTCCATCTTTAGTTATGCTGATTTATCTCTAATCTATTATTTTTCAGCCACGGAATGGAAGAAGGTCAGCAGGGTTCATTTAAAATGGTATGCAATAAATAAATAAATAACAAACAAATAAATAAATAAATGGTATGCATTTCACAGTTCAACCCAGTTTGAAATTTTCTGTTGTTTTCAAATAGTCACAAATTAAACTATGCTAAATATATTTCTATTATTTGATAGCATATGCACATGAATATTCTATATAAATACCACAATCATAGGAGCTATAAGGGCTTTATTGTAATAAGAAAATACCACTATTTTAGGGCCTCATTTGCTTTGCCCATGTCATTTATTTCTTAGACTATGTCACACTAGCAATCATCATAAGTAATTTTGTAGACATTGATCTTATCATCATTTATTGTGCAAGTAAGACATGTCAAGGAATGAATTCTTATCGTAGTAATCAGTGTCTACCACAATGGGCCAAGATTTACAGACTGAATGTACTTCTGTCATCTAAATAACCAATATTCAAAGATTCTTTAGAAAAGCTGGTGATTTACCAGTCTCCAGAGAATTTTTTTAAATGTGGAAAGACATGAGAGAATGACTTCTTCTTTTGTACTGCCAGAATTTCTACCTCAGTGCTGGACATACAGTAGAAATTTAGTAGCTGTTGACTGTTCCCACATGTTTAATAAATATGTTAATCCTAGTATTGTATTAGACAGTAAGTGTTGAAGTCAAACTCAAATGCAGATGGATAAATTTATACCACAGAAATAAAGTGTATTCTACTAACCTTTTGTAATCCTAAATCTAGTTTCTGTGCTGAACATATTTTTAAAAATATATCATTCATTTTAGACTGGGCATAGTGGCTCATGCCTATAAAATCCCCTTTGGGAGCCTAGGGCATGAAGATCATTTGAGCACAGGATTTTGAGACCTCATTGCTACAAAAATTTAAGAAAAAAATTAGCCAGGTGAGGTGGTGCATGCCTGTAGTCCTAGCTACTTCAGAGGCTGAGATGGGAGGATCGCTTGAGCCCAGGAATTTGAGGCTGTGAGCTATGATCTTTCCTCTGCACTCCAGCCTAGGCTATAGAGCAAGAACTTATCTCAAAAATTATCCGATAATTTCAATAGATGCTTTTGGTAAAATTTCACGTCAATTTCTGTTTTATTAAAAGAAGATCCTGTAGGAAAAGATTAATCCTTTCTCGACATTATTTGTATAACGGTCTCAAACCAGGTTGGTACAGTAACTGGCTTGTTAGTGAAACACTGTAGCATTTCCGTTAATATCAGGAACAAGATAAAGATAAGCTCTCATTTCTTATTTAATGTAGTTCTTAATGTGTTAGCCAATTCAGTTAGACAAGAAAGAATAAAGGATTCAATAAAGTGGAAAAGTGAAGGAAAAGTTTAATGTGCTCATGGGACATAATTAGAAACTTGAATTTGCAAACTGTGTTTCGTATTAACTCCTGCTTCAGAAGAGGCCTGATAAATTATATTCACATGAGGAATATGAGAAAACATACTCTTAATTTTGCATTTTTTCAAAGAACAAAGAACAAAGCTAATGGAAAAGAAACTATTTTATCTTTTATAATAGTATAAATGTACATTGACATTTACAAAATTTAAAAAATAGCTTAATACTAAATGGGAAAAAATACCTGTGATTGTAACATTAAAGCAAGTATTAGAGTGTTAATGTGAAATGGAATTAAGTCCATGATTTGATGAATTTAGTAAAAGAAAATCTCCAAAATTGAGAAGAATTGCTTTATTCAGATTATTTGCAAGATTAGGGTGTACATAAACTAATGTATTCATGATTTCATTTTATTTTGCCAATAGAAAAACAATATAATTATCATTTTTTTCTTTTTTTTTTTCTCATCTGATTTTCTAAGGCCTTTCTCTATCCTGATGACCTATATTTATTTAGAAAGTGGTTAAACATAAAATAGGATGATGATTGAGTTGCAAAAATATGAGGAAATAGATACACAAGGAGTAAATGCAGCTTTTGAAATAGCTTATTCATAGATTTTATTGGTATTAATGAGCTTTAGGAAACCACTTTTATATAGTTAGATACTATAAATTGTTGGAAGACACCGACATACAGAATAAGTGTTCCATTAGAGATAGGTTAAATGATACGTAGTTAAACAGACAGGCTGGGTACAGTGGCTCATGCCAGCAATCCCAGTACTTTGGGAGGCCAAGGTGGCAAATCACTAGAGGTCAGGAGTTCAAGACCAGCCTGACCAACATGGTGAAACCCTGTCTCTACTAAAAAAATACAAAAATTAGCCAGGCGTGGTGTTGCACTCCTGCAATCCCAGCTGTTTGGGAGGATGAGGCAGGAGAATTGCTTGAACCAAGGAGGTGGAGGCTGTGGTGAGCTGAGATCAAGCCACTGCACTCCAACCTGGGCAACAGAGCAAGACTCTTGTCTCAAGAAAAAAAAAATACATATATATATATTCCTCCTATCTGTGTGTGTGTGTATATGTATGTATATATTCCTCCTATCTGTGTGTGTATACATACACACACACACACACACACACACACACACACAGAACAGCTGGGAAATATCTTCATGCTAATGTTATCATTCTATGACAAAATATTTATAGAAATGTCTATATACAAACATTATATACACACAATCATGTAGTCATTTACACTTAATCTAATTCAATTTTTCTTTTTTACAGGATGCCAGCTAATTTTCCACAGAGCAATGCTATGGAATACAAACTGTCCTGACATTTTGTTTTCTTCTGAAAAACAATCCTTGCTAAATTTGCTCTGTTGAAAATCCCTGTGTTGCCAGTGTGTTCTCAGTTGTAACAATGTTGTAAATGTTTAATTTGTTGAAAATAAAAAAAAATGTTAAAATATTTTTGCTTAGTGTTTTAATGAGAAATACTGTGTGATAAACCTGTAAATAATGCTGTTCCTTAGATCCCTGCTGGGTTTGACAGTACTGGTACACATGCTTTTTTGATATTTTCATGAAAGGCACTCATAGAGAGTTGAGTTTTAATGAGCTGTTTTAGATTATCGTATTTGGATTTTGTCAGTGACAAAACCATCAGAATACCGGAATGCCCAGTAGCTACCAATCTTAGAATGTGAGCACCAACTGAAACTATACTAGTTGGAGGATTGGGCCATAACCCATCCAATAGTCCAATAAGCAAGTTCTGATTTATAAACTATAATGGATTTCTGATTGCTACAAATATATCAGAAGACTAACTTTCTCTAGCAACTCATAGTATTCAATTTATCCTAAAATAAGTTACTTCACCCTGCAACATCTGAAAGACAATTAGTCTTATCCATTAGCAGAAATACAATAATCTTACTAATATTTTATTAGTAAGGATCATGAACATATATGGGGAACTTTTAAAATCAAATCAATGTTTAGTGGGCACAGAATGAACTTCAGATGGAGGTTGAATTTATCTCCTCTCAGGTTCCTCTTTTTTGTCCTTCTGACCTCTGCCTTAGATTCCCACCTCCTCCATTAAGAAGGTTGCTGGCTAATTACAGAGGAGTGGTTCTTTTGAGTAGGTAAGATTAGGTCTATACATACATTCTTCACAGCAGAGTATCTAACAAACCTTTGTCTTCCTAATGTTGACCAATTATAGCTTAAGTTACACCTTTTCCTAACAAAGTTCCTGAATTTTACTTGTCACTGTGAGTGAAGAACTAAGAAGAAGCAGAAGATAAAATATTTTTAGAAAAATAAATTGCCCTGATAAGGTGGGGACTTGAGAGCAAGGAGAGCATGCTGCCCTAAAGCCACAAATGCATGGGACAGCATTATCCAGTTCTGTGCACAGTACTTCAACTAGCCTGGAGTTTGGACTGTCAAAGTAAGAAAAGAATATTAATCAGCAGTTCCCAGGACCTCTCAGAAATCCAGAGAGAAATAGGTAACATTTTTAGGGTTCCTAGGATGAAGAAGAAGAAGAAAGAGGAGGAGGAAGAAGAGGAGACAAATACCATGATTACAAAAATCGTGATATGTTTTTAATTATTTATATTTAACTAATTCATGTCTCATACACAAACATAACAGAATATGTGGGCTACTAGGAGTATAGGATTTGTATTAACTATTAGCTAGGCACTACAGATGGACTGGTCCCATGCTGAATCCAAGTTTAAAATTATGTCATTAAAAACATTTTTTTTTTAATTTGCCAAATCCTGTGAGTGTATCTCTGGAACTGTGTAAAACAACGTGTATAAAACACCAAGTACTTTCATTAAGTTCCTGACAGCTCCCAGGAAACATCCTTTCCTTAATTTAAACACAAAGGAACCCACCTGTCTAGGTATCCTACCTAAAGCCAGAGCTTTTTTTTTTCTTCCAATTTAGACAGTCTCACTCTGTCGCATAGGCTGGAGTGCAGTGGCGTGATCTCAGCTCACTGCAACCTCCATCTCCTCCATTCAAGTGATTCTCCTGCCTCAGCCTCTTGAGTAGCTGGGATTACAGGCACCCACCACCATGTCTGGTTAGTTTTTGTATTTTTAGTAGAGATAGGGTTTCGCCACATTGGCCTGGCTGGTCTTGAACTCCTGAGCTCAAGTGATCTGCCCACCTCAGCCTCCCAAAGAGCTGGGATTGCAGGCATGAGCCACTGTGCTTGGCCTAAAGCCAGAGCTGCTGTCACTTAAGGTGGTAGATTTTTAAGATAAAGTTGGGGAGCCTACAGTCCCATTTAAGCATCTAATGAAAGTTGTGGCTCTTAATTTCAGAAGAAATGTACACATACAACAAAATTATGTGTACACTTGGGGGCTGGGAGCAAGATATTTCCTAAAACCAATCCAAATATAATGTATGGGCTAAGTGGTGGCTCATGCCTGTAATCCTGGCACTTTCGAAGGCTGAGGTGGGAGGATCACTTGAGCCCAGGAGTTCAAAACCAGTCTAGGCAACATGTGAAACCCATGTCTCTACAAAAAAAAAAAAAATTGGCTGGGTAGGGTGATGCATCTCTGATTCCAGCTACTTGGAGGCTGAGATAGGAGGATCGCTTGATCCCTGGAGGTCGAGCTGCTGTGAGCAGCGTTTCCACCACTTCACCCCAGCCTGTGTGACAGAGCAAGGTCCTGCCTCAAAAACAAAAAATAAATAGTCTATGGATTCCGGGTTTCAAACGCCTCCTCTGAAGGATTCTTCACCCCAGGAGTTTGTTATTTCTCCATGAAGGCAGGTCTCAGGGTTTCAAGGGTGCAAGAGGCTCTGAAACAACCAGTCGATTCAATGGAGGTGGTGGAGGGAAAAGTTGACAAAAGTTGACAGGAATGTCAGGACCAGCACCACACAGCGAACAGGAAAGGCAGTGCTGGGGATAGATGCCCCAGGACCTGGTGCGTCAGTACCCACAACCATCCCCTGTGTTAGGCCTCTGCATTGCCTGGCAACCAAGCTCCCCTCCCGCACATGCGTAACAAGCCCTTGTTCGCCTTGCTCTCTCTTCCGGCGGGCGCTCGAAACCGCTCGGCCTGAAGCGGGCGCCCTTCCTGCCTGGAGGAGTCTGCTGATCTCTACCCGTGACTCCTCGCCAGCTACGCGACGACGCCGGCTCGTGAAGGACAGAGCAACGCATCATGCAGGTGAGGGTCGGGACCCGCCGGCCGACCCTGGAGCACCCGGGGTCTCCAGCTGGGCCCAAAGCTGTGGGACACAAATGGGGAGGGCGGACACAGGCGTTAAGCGCTAACATTTGTTCTCGAAAAGGGCTAGTTTTGAGAAAAATCCTCTAGGAGAACGCCATTTTTTCCTACGTTTAAGACTTCCGTCTGTTGCTGGAGAAAACGTTAAAAGAGTTATTACGTATTGTGTTTCACACCAGAATCACAGAAATCTTACTGCTGCATACTATTTTTGACTTAAGAAATAGACCAGCAATGTTAGCCTAAGTGTAATTCAATTTAATTGTTTTCCTTCACTACCTGAAAAAAGTGATCAGAACAGGGCTGGCTACGATGGCTCACGCTTGTAATCCCAGCACTTTGAGAGGCCGAGGTGAGCGGATCACCTGAGGTCAGGAGCTCGAGACCAGCCTGGCCAACATGGCGAAACCCCGTCTCTACTAAAAATACAAAAATTAGCCGGGCGTGTTGATGGGTGCTTGTAGCCACAGCTACTCAGGAGGCCGAGGCAGGAGAATCGCTTGAACTCAGGAGGCAGAGATTGCAGTGAGCGGAGATCTCGCCGCTGTACTCCAGCCTGGGTGCATAGTGAGACTCCGTCTCAAAAGAAAAAAAGAAAAGAAAAGAAAAAGATCAGAACAGAAACCCTACTAGTAGCATATGTCTTAAGACCAAATGCCCCTGGAGTTTCTCACACCTCATCTCAAAAACTCTGTCAGACTTCCAAAATGTTCCTTAGAAAGCTCCTCCTCTGTCTGTTTCTGTATTAACCAGAAGCCTGTGCCATTCCTTTTCTTTTCTTTAGTAGAGTAAAATTCTCTAACTTACAGAAACACCTTTTTTCGCACCTGCTTCCACAAACTAAAACCACTAGGATTTTTCTCATTTTACATATTTAATTTTGGGTTTTCATATATCCTATATAATCTATTAGGATATTTTGAGCATCAATTACATATAATTTTTTATGGCCAGTCCTCTCAGGCTAATAATGGATTCGTAGCAAGCACATTATATATGTGTGTAAAAACATTGCAGATCTCTCCTGATTTGCATCTGCTCTTCCAGATTTAGGCTGAAATGTAATTGCGAATGAAGGCAACATCACATTAACCTTTGTTTGTTCACTGATTCATTCAGCAGCCAGTTATTCAGTGCCTATGTTTTAGATACAGACCTGTTCTAAGAGCTTACTAATGAGGGAACAAGGAGGAGACAAATACAATTATTAATGGCATGGTGAATATCTTCATAGTTTGAGCAAATAGATTGTGGTACCTATTAATGTTAGATAAAATTCCATGGCTGGGCACAGTGGCTCATGCCTGTAATCCCAGCACTTTGGGAGGCAGAGGCTGGCAGATCACTTGAGGTCAAGAGTTGAAGACCAGCCTGGCCAACATGACAAAACCCTGTCTCTAATAAAAATACAAAAAAAAAATTAGCTGGACATTGTGGCACATGCCTGTAGTCCCAGGTATTTGGGAGGCTGAGGCAGGAGAATCACTTGAAACCAGGAGGCGGAGGATGCAGTGAGCTTAGAGTGTGCCATTGCACTCCAGCTTCGGCGACAGAGCAATACTTGACATTGGGGAAAAAAAATTCATAGTCATATTTATTTATTTATTTTAGAAAAAGAGAGAAAAGGAGAAAGAAAGCAACAGCAAAATAAAGAAAGAAAAAAAAAAGAAAGAGGACAAGAAAGAGGGAGAGAGAACGGGATTCTTGTTTTATTGCCCAGGCTAGAATGCAGTCTAAAAATGGGTATTAAAAACCTCTTTTATGCAAATAATTGTGCTTAACAATGGAGACAGGAAGGAATAGGGGATGAAAATAACAAATAAGCAGCCAACCAATATTTTATTTAAAC
>CAUYQU010026680.1:0-23699 GCA_963574635.1 Cheracebus regulus | reverse complement strand
GGATTGCTGGACCATATGGTGGCTTTATTTTTAGGTGGGGTTTTTTTTTTGAGATGGAGTCTGGCTCTGTCACCCAGGCTGGAGTGCAGTGGCATGATCCTGACTCACTGCAACCTCTGCCTTCTGTATTCCAGCAATTCTCCTGCCTCAGCCCCCTGAGTAGCTAGGATTACAGGTGTGCATCACCACGTCCAGCTAATTTTTTACAGTTTTAGTAGAGACGGGGTTTCACTATATTGGCCAGGCTGATCTCAAACTCCTGACCTCAAGTGATCCACCCACCTTAGCCTCCCAAAGTGCTAGGATTACAGGCGTGAGCCACTGTGCCCGGCCATATGACTTTTTGTCTTGACAATAGGTATCCCTTCCCTCAATCTTCACCTGCCAAAATTCCATGTATTGCTCAAATTCTAGCTCAAATGGCATATTTTCCATAAAACTTTCCCTGATCACCCATTACAACAAATTTTACTTTTCTCTGCATTCTGAGAGAACTCCATCTGCCTTTTTGCATGGTCACTAAGGTTGTATTTTTATGAACTGAATTCCAAGTGTCTGGGGGCCAGGGAGCATGCCTTCTTCATTTTTTATATTCCCTACATCATGTAGCATGATGACTTGTAATCACCCTGAACTATGCTGCACATATGAGTTCTAGGAAATAGTCAATAATAGCATTTACACTTTTTCTGATAAGCAATCTGCACAAGGAATCCGTCAAAGGGAGTTTCTTATATAGCTCACCCACTTCTGAACATTATGGCTTCTGCTATAAACAAAGCCCACACTTAGCCCAGATGATGTGTGCCCAGAATGCAAAGGGTGCAGCCATGCTCTCTCAACAGAGTGAGAAACTGAAGAAGGAAGACACATATGTAAGAGGAAACTCCAAAACCACAAATACGAAAACAGCATTTGTGAACCTCGTTTGGCCAGATCACAGACATCTTTAACCTTTTCACACTTCCTTAAAGGAGCAAATCAGGAAATGAAGAAAAAAAATATCTTCACACTTTTTTTTAAAAGTTCTCCAACTTTTTAGATTAGATCATCTATAACTTTAAGGGAAAAAATGGGTGCTCTTTAAGCCCAAGAATGTATCCAAAATTCAGAACTTCTATCACTAGCAATACAAATAGAGGGAGAAAATAAATATTTAAAAAAGAATAATTCTTGAAAACCCAAGAATAAAAAATTCATCTCTGTCTCTATAATTGATTTTTTTCTAGATCTAATAGATTTAATAAACAAATGTAAGCAAAAGCATAAAGTGAGTTTAAAAATAAGTTGAAGATTACAGCTAATTTAGGATGGCATCTGAAATAAAGTATTTTTCTTCTTTTTAAGAATGTACTGCTCATGAAAATCTATCCACTTATTATAATTTTCTTTTCACAATTCAAATCTTCTAAATATGAAAAAAATATTCCAAGACATGGAATCCTCTGAATTTCAAAGTAAATAATCAGAAAGATGCCCAAAGAAGAATTGTTACTTTTCTGCTGAATTCCTAAATTCAGCTGTCATTTGGATGAAGAGCCAAAAAACCAATGTTCTAGTAAAAAATTATAGGACTTCAATAAAGCAGAAGTCTCTTATTCCAATAACACTTCTTAAACACTGAAAACAATCAAATGTACCACATTTATCCATTTATTCTTCAATGCTTCAACACTGCCCCCTAAACGGATAATTTATTTTGTAATTACTACAATAGAGTCAATAAAAAATGCAAAATTGCCTATGAAAATATGTTCAGAAATGTTGAAGTAACACTGGAGTATGCATTTACCCCCAGCAGAGTAATTCGCTCTGTAAGTCACACAGCCATGGTACAACAGTAATCTCTGAATCTGTACTGTATAAGCAGAAATTCCCATACATTCCAAAGATACTCAACATGGGTAATTTATTCAATCCAAATTTGTGGTCTCTGGCACCTTAGATGTTTGCTGGGGATAAGCTTAAGTTTGTGGTTTTGTCAAAGCTAAGATTTCTAAAGCTGTGCTATTCAAAATGATAGCCACTGGCCACATATGGCTATTTAAATTTAAATTAATTAAAATTAAATGAAATTTAAAAATTCAGTTCCTTGATTTTAACAGCCACATTCCCAGTGCTCAGTAGCCACATGTGATTATTATATTGGACGGCACAGATATACCACATTTTCATTATCACAGAAAGTTTTATCATACAGTGCCATGCCAAAGATTATCAGACTCATAGGTCCTATCTGTTTTAGTGCCATTGCTCGAAGGTTCTATCTGAAAGATGAGAACTGATGCCCTTATGAATTTTCTTTTGTTTTTGTAGGCTGAAAATTCAAGCTTTATGATGATTCAATATAGATTGCACATGTCCTACCATATCAAGATCTAAAGATACAGAAAAAAACAGTGGCTCCTCAGTAGACTCAAAGAAAACAACCAACTAACCAAAACAGTAACTACTACAGTAAAAAACCCATCACTGTCCATAAAGTATGTGGGCTATTCTACTGATAACTCAGTTTTTAGCTTTTTTTTTTTTTTCCACTCCAGCCTGGGCAACAGGGCAACAAGAGCAAGACTCCATCTCAAAAAGAAAAAAGTTTTATTGAAATAGAATTCACAATTCCTACATTTGATGTGTACAATTCAATGTCAATCAAGTATCTGAGTAATTCAACATTTTCTCAGTACCCACCAGGGGCTGGTTACTGCTGGTTTCCAGGGCAGTGGTTCTCAAATGGGGACAATTGGCTGAGCACAGTGGTTCACACCTATAATCTCAGCCCTTTGGGAGGCTGAGGCAGGTGGATCAGTTGAGGCCAGGAGTTCAAGACCAGCCTGGGCAACATGGTGAAACCCTGTCTCTACTAAAAGTACAAAAATTAGCTGGGTGTGGTGGCGCACACCTGTAATTCCAACTACTTGGGAGGCTGAGGCAGGAGAATCACTTGAACCTGGGAGACAGGGGTTGCCGTGAGCTGAGATCACACCACTGTACTCCAGCCTGGGCGACAACATTGAGACTGTGTCTCAGAATACATATATACATACATAAAAAATGGGGACAATTTTGTCCTCAAGGGCACATTTGGCAATATTTGGAGACATTTAAGGGAAGGGGGCATGCTACCATCTAATGGGTAAAGGCCAGGGATGCTGCTAAACATCCCACAATGCATAGAACGGCCAGACACAAACAATTGTCCAGTCCAAAATACCTTCAGTACTGAGGCTGAGAAACCCTGTTCTATGGATATAAAGATGAAGAAGAGACAGCATCTGTCTTAAAAAAGGTTACTGTCTAGTGAATGAATGCAAGGTGGAAACAAAGCTATGTCCAAGATGCTGTGGGTGCAGAGAAGAAGAGGGGATACTTAAGTAAAAATACTGAAGGCAGGAACTTGCCAAGGTACTCAGGATGGAAAGAAATGATTTCATGTAGAAGTAAGAGCATGGGAAAACATTTAAATAGGTGCAAAGCCTTTTGGAGTCTAAGAAGTGCCAGTTGTTCAGAACTGTTACAGCTCAGGCTGCTGGGGGTAGGGGGCGCAGGGAAGCAGGAAAAGGAGGAGGAGGAGGTAGCAATGGTGGTGGCGGAAGTGGAAACAGGAGCAGCAGCAGCAGCTGGAGAGGCAAATGGGAGCCAGATCCTAAAGGCTTTGTATGCCATGTTAGGAAGGAGTTTGGAATGGAGCTTCTGGTTGGAAAACATTTTCTGTAACCAGCCCAACAGTAAGCGTCTTTAGGCCACACTGTCTCTGTTACAATTGCTCAACTCTGCCATCACAGGGAGAGCAGCCATAGACTATACATAAGTGAACAGACATGACAATGTTCCATTGAAACTTTATTTATGAGCACTGACATTGGAATTTCATATGATTTTCAGTTTTCATAAAATCTTCTCTTGATGTTTTTCCTCCCATTTAAAAATGTGAGAACTGTTCTTAGCCCATGGGCTGCACAGACAGGGGGTGCCAGGACCCTGCTAAGCCCTGCTATGATGTACACACAGGAGCTCAAGGTGACAAATTAGCTAGCTATCAGTTAAAAAATAAAACAGGGAATTTTCCTACAGCTCTCTGGAAGTACTGAGTGTCTTCTAGCTATTTCCTGCTAAATAACAAACGCTCATGGGCCTAAATTTTATTAGCTTGTTTGTAATACTTACAGTGACATGGTATGCTAACTCAAAGGAATAAAAAGCTTATTTCAGGCCACTGTGGTGAAATGACATTTACCTAATGCAGATATAAATTTTTTGTTAATTAGTGAGCACTTGACACTGATGTAATTTGATTAGTGTGGTTAAGTCCATCTTAAACTTGCTCCCTACTACTAACAGAATATGTCCTTGAATTAAGAAAATTAGGGCTAAGTGACAAAAAGTACCAGATAATAAGAAACCAACTCTACCATTTATAATCATATGTTATATATAAAGATAATACTAATGGCCTCATCGTGTCATTATGAGAAGCATGAAACAGGGCACTTCACACTTAGCAGTTTAGGCGATCTCACTGTCTCAGGTAAGTCCTGATTTCATCTCAAGTTGGATCCCGAAGTCTTCAAACCACTGCAAACCTCATATGTTTAATTTGGAACTATTTTCAACCAAGAAGTCTAAAACAATTCCAGTTTTGAAGAAAATACTGTATTATCACTTTTACTAATTTGTGAAAATGCTTTATTTTAAGAAAATAATCTAAGAGAAAATTAGAGTATTAACCATCTGAAATCTTAAAAACTGATCTTTGATGTGGCTGAGTTTTCATGAATAATTCTAGCTCTATGATTTGGAGATGTTACTTAATCTTTCTTGAGGACAATAAACTGATGCCAAAAGGATTGTTTTGAAGATTAAATGAGGTGTTTTTAAATTTAATTACATAATTATATAGTACAGGCTCCATCAATGTTATCTATCATTAAGTTGAAATGTCATTACAATCACTATTTCAGTTTGTCTCTAAATGTACCACCGTAACATAGTTCTCCAAACTTTATAATACTTTCCTATAATTCTAGAACCAGAAGGATCTAGAAATTGCCCAGTCCAGAACTCTCATTTTCCAAATAAATTAACTGACCAGGGAGGTAGTAGAGGCTGGTGTAAAAATCGAGGGCTCTGAAGTCAGACGTGCATGGTTCCCAATCCTCATTCCACCAGCCTACTGTGGTACAATCCAGGCATATTACTTTCACAAGACCTCAATTTCCTAATTTATAAAATGATGAAAAATGAGATAATGCTCATAAAGTCTGAGCACAGTGCCTAACAGGTGATTTTTTTTAAAAAAAATCAACAAATGTTCATTACTATTATCGATCCTAATATTATTACAAAATGATATTTCTTCCATTTCTTTTTGGGATGTATAAATCACTCCAGTGTTTATTCTGAACGTGACTTTTGTCTAACCATACTGGCCAGACTATAGCAGACTATATGAAATATTTATTTTATAAATCAGGCCAACTCTACCTCTTCTTCCTTTTTGTATGTGACTCCTTTGTTAATATATCCCTCAATTTAAAATTACTTTGCAGTCTTCAAATGCTTTCATCTCTCCAACTATGCTCCATGGCTCCTTGGAGTACATATGTGAAAATCACATACTAAGTATGTTTGCAAAATACTTTGTTAAAAGATTACATAGTAAAAAATCAAATACGGTTTTTGAGATTTATTTTATTTATTTATTTATTTATTTTGAGATTCCAGGCAGTTGCAGGCCAATGAAAGTCTCAGAAAGCACCCTTCCAATTCATTTGCTTCAGGAAGCTAAGGAAATAACCTATTTCCTCTTCCCTTTTTTCTATCTGGTTTTTCTGATGTGTTCCCAGATCCTCAAAGAAAGATTCAGAGATCCATGAAATCTTAATATGCCTGTTTGAAGCCAGGAAAAATAAAGAACAGTATGCCAGTATTTCAGACTGGGAAGACAGTGCATCAATACTTGAGGGGGAATTTGGTTCAGTCCTGAAAATTACTGTGTCTTTCTTCCCAATTTAACAGGGAAGTAATGTCAAACGGCTGAAATTTGTGCATCCTTCCGCTAGCCTGGAGGGTGCTCCTAAAGTAATCTTACAAACTTGGGAATTAGTCCAGCAGCCTAAATCTTTGTCTCTTGGCAGATCAGTTGCAGCAATTTTTGGCTTTTCCTACAGACCTTGTACTTGACATCAGTTAGCCTAACTCAAACCCTGACCTTGCCTTTGTACTTGGAGAAGAGTTTAATCTTCAAGATGGACCCAACCTCAATAGAAACAAAGTTTAAGTGTGAAAGTTCTTACCAAACCCTTCTCTTAGTATATGCTATTTCATCTTTAATGGAGATCTTTCATCTCAGATGTTCATCAGAAAGGGGGCAACTTCAAATACTCCCTTATATCTGAGCAATATTCAACTCATTTGTTGTTCTGGGCTTTTGTTTTTGTTTTGCTTGAGACAGAGGTAAAAATCCCAGAAAAGCTATAGAGATCATTTTAAATGCTGCCCTCACACTAATGGTTCTATCTTTTTATCAGCTTATTCATCTGATTGGATTCTATTTTAAATTTTCCTTTAGCCTTAGATATTTGACAAGATTCTCTAAGTAAAGTGAGACATTCTCCAAGAAAAGGAATCCACTTGATTGGATCAGAAACCACAACCTGCCTCTGTAAGTTAAACCTTTCAGTAGGTCAGGTCATGAATCAGGGGTGGTGGCATTTTATGAACCTTGCTGGGATTCTTTAATCTTTCACATAGACCTGGTAAGGAGCTTCTTCTCATTGATGGGGACAGGGGTAGTCTTTCACATAGATCTGGTTAGGAGCTTCTTCTCATTGATGGGGACAGGGGAGTGGACTCTATCTTCTATTTCTCTTGTCTTTCTTTCCTTCTCTCCATCTTGCCTCCTCCGCATTTAACAAGAGCTGGCACAGTGGTGTGCTTTTGCTCCCTACAACGTTTCACAGCTTCTGAGGCACTTTATCTTTCTCCCTCTCTATGTATTCCGAATGTAGTATTGTGACCGCTCAATATAATTTAGAGACTCACTATACAAGCCTGGCACAAGCGATCTATATTCTTACCATTTATTCAAATGTTAGGGAATCTTCTGAAAGAAAAAAGAATTTTGGTTAAGTTTGACCAGGGCAGTAGATTATAGCTCACACAGCCATAGATGGTGGGACTACCATTATGATTTCGTAGATGCCCCAAGACCCAGGACAGGCAACCATAATTATCTGTCAAGCAAGTTCTCACCTATACTCAAGTAATTGTGGAGTGGTGCCTTCAGTTACAGACTTAACACTAGATTTGAAACTTTTGACCTAGTTGTGTTTAAAATTACCAAGTGAACAGGAATTTGTTTTTTCTGCTGGCATTCTGTCTTGTAAAAATAAGAAGAAGAGAAGGTGATTATAGGCAACTAACATAGAATTTAGTAAAAAATCACTAGAGAAAACCAGAAGTGTGATTTAATGATCTGAGAAATTAGGCAAGTGTCACGTCTGAAGAATCTTAAAATGGTTATAGGTCAAAGCATTAAAAACTTCTTTGGGGATAGAGTGGCTATAAGGAGAATATGGTGAGGTATCTGCCAGGGGTTAATTGCAACTCTGCGTGAAAAGCAGTTAACAAGTGAGAATTAGAACACCCAAGAGGAAAAGAAAAATGTTTCCAGTGCCATGAGAAATAAACAACAAAGAAGAAATATTTCCTTTGGCTACCACTACCTCCTTTTCAAAAGCTCAGAGGAGCTACGGGGAATGCCAAGGACTGGTTTTCTCTCAACTCCCTCTGAAACATTTGTCTTCATTACCACTCTTTTTAATCAGGGCTCCTTCATGAGTGTTTCTGCTCAGCCCCTAAGGGGCAGCTCTGGTCTGCGATAAATCAGAATCCACACCGCAAGTCACTAATCAGCACTCTCAGGGAAAGAAAAACAGAGAAGTGCAGACCACTACAGGCTGAAAAGGCCTGGAGGCCCACAGGCCTCAAGGAAGAAAGGCCTTGACGCAAAAATAAATTGGTGAAGAAGGAAAGGGACTGCAATGTTTAGGTTTTATTTTAAAATCTCAAATGCAAATCGTTCACACTTAATTATAAGAATTTGGAATATGATTTCATTTTAGCAGTATAAAATAGATTATGAATTTATTTAGTGAACTGTAATTTCTACCCTTGGCTTAATAATTTTCATACCCAATTCAAACCTTAGTAAGCCCAAGGCAGAGGAACAGAAGATAAATTAAGATAATTAAAACTATCAAAGTCAGGGAGCCCTCTGTCACACCTGCTGTTTCAGCGATGTCATTAGGAAATGAAACGTTCCAGTTAAGAACTCTCTAATGTCTATGATATGACTGTTATTTTTTGTTATTTTGCTTAAGTGGAATTACAAGCATAAAATTACAAACACAAAGTATTTTTTTCATTTGGAAAGTATCTTAGAAATAACCTATGAAAAAGTTAAAAAGACTTGTTAAAGGTCAACCTAGCTAGGTAGTAGCAGAGTTTACTCTAGAACCTAGGTCTCCCAACATCTTTTTTTTTTTTTTTTTTTTGGAGACAGACTCTTGCTCTGTCACCCAGGCTGGAGTGCAGTGGCGTGATCTCAGCTCACTGCAACCTCCACCTCTAAGGTTCAAAAGATTCTCCTGCCTCAGCCTCCCGAACAGCTAGGATTACAGGTGCATGCTACCAAGCCAGGCTAATTTCTGTATCTTTAGCAGAGACAGGGTTTTGCATGTTGGCCGAGCTGGTCTCAAACTCCTGACCTCAAGTGATCCACCCGCCTCAGCCTCCCAAAGTGCTGAGATTACTGGCATGAGCCACTGTGCCTGGCCCAAGACAAGTATTTCTTGATGCTGACTTCAGGAGCTAGAATCAGAACTGGTTGGAGCCCAGCTAAACTAAAAAGATCAATTTGATTAGAGTGGGGGTGCTCCTAGAGGGGATGTACAAGAAGCATGGCTAGACTTTTTAAAGCTGCATTCAAAACATTTGAACTTCATGTTATAAAATGGGATACAATCAAAGGTTCTTGAAAACAGGGGTGACAGGATAAAAATTATTTGAGGAAGAAGATTCTATCCAAATTCTGCAAGGTAAATTAGGGCGGCAGCAGGGATAGAGAGGCTTATGTTTGTGGGACCAATTTGGTTACTTCTGCAGTGTCCCAGGCAAAAGGTAATTAAGAATCAGTTTTGTGGTTATTCTAATGATTGGGGTCCTTGGGTTGTATTGGTGGAGAATAAAAAAATTGTACAGATGAGTTTCTCATAATTAATTGGGAAGATAATTTGCCACTTTTTATGAAACTCTGGGATTTAGAATTGAGAGAAATACTTGTGGAATTATTATTAATAAACATGAGACATATAAAAAAGTATGTACAGTAAATTTAAAATTAGTCACATAAACTCAGTTAAGGTGAAAGTGGGTCTTTCAGCTGTCTACCAAAATATGTGATTACCACAGCTGGACAGATGTCATTAGAGCATCATCCATATGCTCTATCTTGAACCTGCCAACTGTCTGAGTCACACACAGAGTGTATGTAATGGTGCTGTGGAATACAACATTGCCTTTATAAACAAAAAGCTACAAAACAAGAATCATTGGTGGTCTACAGAAAAGTGTTGGCAGCCTTTGTTAGTACAGATAAGGATTTTATTTTTCTTTGAAATTCTGTAATTAAGACAGAAATAATTAAATGATCTGCTGTGAGAAATTTCAGCTTTATAAACAAAAATGGCTTCTGGAGACCTTGAAGAATAGCTCGGCAGAAGAAATACTCAGATTGTAAGTTCTAAAATATGGACAGGGAAGGATATAAGAAGAACATGGGGAGAACTAAAGGTGTCAAACAATGGTTCTAAGACTGGACATCTGCACCTCCTGAAACAAGAGACTCTCCTTTTCTCCAATAGCACAGCCAAGGCAACCAAAGCCTTCTATGTTTCCAGAGCCAAAAAGATGCCAAAGGCCCTGGAAGCTAAAAATCAAGACTAGCTGCTATCAAGCAGACCATCTCAGACATATTCTCATTCCTGACAAATACCCACCCACCAGCAGGACTGGGAGACACATGGCAACCAGAGCAGTTGTCAAAACTTACCATTATAAAACGTCCGTCTTCCAAAATTACAATCTTTGCTCAGTGCAGTGTTTTCCTTGGAAGACAGCTCTTTTGAGAGCTATAAAAAGGTGGTTAGAATGGATGAGGTTAGTTCTAGCAGTCTAATCTAACAATCGTGTTGAAAATGTAAAGGTGAATAATGGTGCTAGAATGTTTTACAAAAAGACAACAACAACAACAACAAAGGAATTCATTAATTATGTTCTACTTCAAAGAAATCCATAGTTTTTAGCACTGCTCTTTTGGGAAAAGAAAATTGCCTGTAAGTTCTCTGGCCCTTCTTCTTTAATTTCCTTTCTTATTCCATGCCCTCAGGTGGCTAGCCTAGTGCTACATGGCCTAGGCTACATATAAAGTTCACAGCTCTTTGCCTGATCTCATGATCCTCTATCAAAACAGCACTTTCAAAAGTGTTTCCTGTCTAGCTCTGCCCTTGCGTGAGTGTTTCCTTGGCTGGATCAGCTGCCAAACTAAATCCCTTTTGTAGAAAACTGTGGAGAACTCAATATAGCCCTGGTCCCCCTCTCCACCTTAGGCCTGACATCCGGAAGTGACTTAGGAAGTACTCTTAATGGTTACCAAATCTTGGGGAACTGATTTAACTTTTCTGTGCTAACCATGTGTTTAGGAGAGACTGCATCACTAATCATCACTTGACCTTATGACAGACCAAAAGTTGCCGATTTTTTTGTCCTGGGGGGAAGAAAATTCCACCAGCTAGCACAATGATGTAAATGCAAAATCATGTTGTGAGATGACTGCCAATATGCTGGCTTCCAGATGTTTGACAAGACAGTGCAGAAACAACACAAAGGAGGGATAACCGTTTCTGTCACAAACTCTGCTGGTTACTTACTTGCTTTCTCTCTCTCCTTATTTTTTTCTTTTATCTTACAAGTGCTGCAGACTGTATACAGCTGTCAAATGATTCAAATGATTTGAGATAGAAAAGAATGGAAAGTTTGTCCATTGCTTGTCAACCTCTGTCTTTGAAAACACAGAACATTTTCCAAATCTATTATCATTACTGTGTTCAGCAATAATTGAAGGATGATTTGTTTGAATGCATTATCTATTGGTATCCCACCTTTCACTTAAATAAGTTTGTACACCAAACAAATAAGAAAGGAACTTGAATGGATCTCTGCACATCTCACTAAGGTATCTCCTCTGCGTGTCAGCCATAGATGAAATCTGATTTAAGTCAAAGTCTAACGCTGCCCAGGCAGTCCTCACTGCATGGGCTTTGTTTTTATGTACTCATCCTTGACTCACACTATTCCTGGTGGAAGACTTTCTAAAAGAAAACCAGATTGAGTTGTCAGGTTTACAGTATCAAGGAATCTCTAAAATGAATGGGTTCTTTAAAAAAAAAAAGGCAAACTTTGGGTAATTACATTCAAACTCCTTAAGCACATTTTCTGAGCTCAATGGGAATTGTGGTGTTCTTTGCAGAATGTCTTCCCCAAAGCCACACAAATGCAATACAGAGTCTTCCTTCAAAGGAAGACATTGAACAGAATGACTCCTGCATGGCAGAATATTAATTTCAAGTATTTACTCCTTAAGTTTTTTTTTTCACACGGCCAGAAGCAGTATGTATGCGTTCATGTGTATATGTATTTTTAATTTTTTTATATCACCCTCCTCACTTTGTAGCCTCCTTCCATCCTGTTCCACTCCCCCAAAAAGGGAAGAACAGGAGACAGAGGATCTGAGGAGTAATTTTCAAGCATACAGTTTACCAATGATGACAGACATTATTGAAGTTTGGTAATATTTCCTTCTTTCCCACCTCTGGGCATACAAGATAACTGTACTTCCCCATCCTCTTAAAGTTCTAACCTAGTAGTCGGTAACAGAACTGTCTACAATGATAAAAATGTTCTATACCTTGTACTGTCTAATATGATAATGTGGCTAGTGCAACTGAAAAAATGAATTATAAATTTTATTTAATCTTTATTATTTTAAATGTAAATAAAAAACACAGCGAGTGGATATTATATTGGACAGCACAGTTATAGCTCATGAGTTGTAAGCAGAAGTGACCACCATGAAATGCCCAGTGTCCCCTTATCCCTGCCATGGTCACCTAGAATAACTCAGTGGTGAAGCCTTCTCTAACCTGGCTCCTTGACTGGAGATAACATGGAACAGAGGCTCCTCAATCTGTGATGGACAATATTTAGCAATCATTTAGCCAGAAAAGTCACTAAATGTACAAAAAAGAAAACACAGAAGTATGAATCTCTGCAAAGACCAAATATTACCCATAAAAATGTCAAGAAGCGAAAACGGCTGAATTTCCCGCATGGAGAGAGATGGGAGGGAGCATGGCGCCGGAAATTCTGGCCCGCCCTTAAAGCTACGCCACCTCATGGACCCGGAAAGAGAACACATTCCCTCACTACCATTACTAGTCTATGGGCACATCATCTTCCTTTGTTGATTCACTTAACTCTTTCCACACCTCTGAAAGTGGTTCTTTCATTCAAGTGTCTTCATTGGAACTACCTGAGGGCCTGCAAACAGAGCAGATTTTCATCTAGTGTTACTACACAGAAGTTGTACCTGAAAGCAACATGGGCCAAGAACCCAAGAACTAATTTGCATTGATTAGAATAACTCATCAGAGAAAGATGCTATTTAGAAGATTCCTTGGTATCTGATGTTGACAGAGAATGGAAATTATTTCTCCTTTGAAGTCCTACTGAGAAGAAACTGTATGTAGAAAATTGTTAAGATTTTTATCATTTAAACTACTCCTAAAAGTCACACACACAAAAAAATGTCAAGAAGCTCCTATGGCACGTGTGTAGCTGGTGGTGAAGAGGAAGAGATGCAGCTGCTGGAGATGTATTCTTTTCTTTTTTTTTTTTATGTTTCGAGATGTATCCTAATTTAAAGGTAATCTAATAATGAAGGTTGGATAACCTTGGTGTTCTACTACCTGCTTGGAAAAATAACCCAGAAAGAAATCTTAACACATTTTGTATTCTTGTTACCATGTAAGACATTCTGGTATTCAAAGTAGTAATGATATGGTTGTAATGTTTTTCCCACAAAGAAAAATCCCCTAGTCATGAAAGAGTTAAGAGAGACCAAAATTAGACACAGTTCATGTTAAAGGTTAGAAGAATAATCAGTCATTTGAAAAACACTACATAAACATTTTTCCGGATGCAATTTTCAGTCCAAGGATACATTTCCCAGTAGAAATCAGCAGCTAAAAAGGAAATCATTTCGTCTCCCTAAGTGCCAAATTGTATCCTGATTTTTCCTGGTCTGGCTCAACTTTCAAAACTAGTGGTTCAACTTCTGCAATCTTTCACCCAATGACTATATAAACATATCTTTACAAGACAGACATAATCCTTGGGTGGGCCAATTTATGTTGGATTATGAAAATACTTAAAATACAAAATCATATAATGACTATTGTCCTTCTGTTTTTCATGAAAAGGAAAGAAAAATCTATTTAACATAGGCAGTGATTCATGTGAGATAACATGACACATACACACTGCTTTCTTTTTTTCCACTGTCCCTGAAAATAAATATTACTGACAATTCAGTAAAGGATTGCTGCACATTTTGGTAAGGTGATATGTAAATTCAGAATTTGCAAATATGCTTCTGATGTACCCCCATGCCACAATGCACACACAATTGTAATGAATTAAACTGCTCACAGGCGAGGAAAAATTCTCTACCTTTGGAAGTATTCTGGATCTTCTGTATTCGGTCAGAGGTTATAGAAACATTAGTTTTAAGGATAAAGTAATCTTGAGTAAAACGCAAAAGATTCATTCACAATTTATTACTGCTTCCAATTCATATATATTTCACATTATTCAAATTCCCAATAACACAATTCAAGCAGAATCTCAACTCCATAGCTAGGAGAAATCGTAAATTTTAAATCTTTGTGGAAAGGTAAACTGTTTTTCCACTTTTTCCTGAAATTCTAGAGCTTTTATAGTCAACTACAAAAGGTGTCATGAAAAGCCTATATTCAACATTTAGCATGTCAAGGAGAAGAATTTTAACTTTTTCTCTAATGGATAAAGTTATGTAAAAGGAGACATTTTGGAAGTCTTTGGAGAATGCAGTATAAATCATAGCTGTAAGATCTGGAAAAGTCTGGTTGAACATTAAGAGATTTTCACATCTGTATCTATACATTCCCATCTAGGGAATAATGTATCTCCAAAACAATTCACAGAAAAATGTTGTGAAGTACTCTGTCCATTGGTAAGCAAAACTTAGAGTTGCAATCACGAACATTTTGTTTTCATCATAGATTATTAATTATATAATCAAACATCCATGAAATTTATTGGTAAAAATGTCTTTTTTGCCAATATTCTAAAAGCCATAACAAAGCAATGAATTTAAAATATCTTATCTCTAGGAACTTTTCATAGTTTATAGTATAACTCTACGAATAATTTTCTGATGCCTAGATTAGTCCTCCATCCTTGCTCTGAGAAAACAAATATGTCATTGAAGCAATATGACCACACTATAAGAAAGGACACAGAATAATGCACATTTTTCTTTCATGGCTGAGAGAGGCTGAGAGAGGTTGATGAATGTCAGATTTCTCTAATTCACAAAATTTATCTGAGTACAAGGACATATTAGGAAAGCATTTCCACGTTCAAATGAGTAGCTCTCCCCAAGCCAGCATGAAGTATTTAATTAAATATTTTTGTTTAATTCTAATGGCAACATGAAACTTTTAAGTATTTGCCAAAATTAGAAAATCTCTAGTTCTTCTGAAAGATATAAATATACATAGACATTCAAAACTAAAAATTAAAGATTATTTAAATCTATCTTTTTAGTTCAAATATTTTGCATTCCTTTCTGATTTAAAACACTCTCCTATGAAAGCCACCATTATTTATAAGTGAAGAAAGAAAAGGGAATTTGTCTTACATCTCCCCTCTCCTCACTTTGCCATTGTCACCTGTATCTATTTCCAGGAAGCCAATATTCATTAGGGTTAATCTGCCTACTAAATGAATAAACAAAGGATTTCTCTGTCACTAAGAGGCCAGGTGAGCCGATAGCATCTTCTAACACAGAAAATCATCTGTACCATACAGCTCAGGAAATTACCTGCTGCAATCCCACACCTGGGATCACTTGGCAGGCAGATCCATGATGTTGAGTAATATATGGAAAATGAACTATAACCATTTTTTCAAAGGGCTGAAAAATCTCTCATATTTCAAAACTGAAGAACATTTTAATATGATTAACTACACAATTCACTAGGGAAAAACAGTGAAAAAATATCAAGAAATGCTTCCACATTTTTTTCCCTAAACAATAACAGGGTATGTAAGAAATGATGCCAAAATACTAACATGCAATGAAATATGAATAACTGGTACAAAAATGCCAATACTTCTAGGGCTCTCCATGATCTTAAAAATAAGAACAGTTCTGCAATAGAATGTAGTTAACAAACTAAATGAAAAAGATGCATTATTATATTATAATCCCTACTTTTATAGACTGACAAATTCAGATCAAGTAAAGCTACATAACCTTGGTGGCTCAAGATACCAGGAAAAGAACCCAAGAGCAATAATTTGTTAATAGATTAAATTAATGATATTATCACTCCATGTTTCATTTTGTGAAGCAAAACTCCAGGTTTTATTGCCCTGTAGAAATAATTTTTCCAGCTAAATAAGCCAATAGGAAACCACTGGTATTAAACAAACACAAAATGAGTAAAAGAAATGAGGTCAAAGACAACTGACTTCTCTCCAAATGTTAAATAATAATAAAAAAGGTATACATATCCTAGATACAAGTTTGAAATAACATTTGATAGCTGAAAACCATGTGGTATAAGCACATAAAAGAACTGGTTTGAAAATCAATTTGATTATACACATGAGACTACAGCAACAAAACTCATTCACAAAACATGAAAACAAATAGTGATTAGTGATCATTCTCCTTTCAAAATTATGCTCAGTTCTACAGAAGGTCCTGGGTGTATCAGAGAATAAAATAAAACGAAATATGTCAGCATATATGCCAATGAGAATCAACCAATAGGCTATCCTTGACACAAGGGCCATTAAGTTGCTGATACAGGTTCCATTTCTTTATTCAACTTTCAATCATATGTTTGCAGAGAAAAGAAGCCAAACTATTAATATTGGGCAGATTACGTATCACTCTATAGAGGGACTACAAGTAGAGAATTTAAAAACTTAGGTCTTGTGGGACTGAGTCCCCGCACTGCCCTCCCCCAAAAAATTGAAATAGAAAAAAAAACTTAGGAAAAGGGTTAGTCAAATTTAATGGCTGCCCACTCTATGTCAGGCCCCATATCAGATAGGGCTGGGTTTACTCAAGGGTGATAAAAAACAGATAGGGTCTTTGTCTACAGTGTATACTATCATTATTATTTTTGAAAACAGTTTCTTAGCTTCTCAGGGGTTCCCTGGTTGTTTTTACACTGAATATGTCAGAGTTACATAAAATACTACAAAACTATTGAGAAGTGTGTCAGTTTGGGGGAACAGCAATATTGATAGGGAAGCAGGGTAGGTGTTGGGCACCAGGTCACATATATGCTGCACCTAAGGAAATATAAAGAGAAATAAAAAAAGACTTACCCAGTGGCTGGGCGAGGTGGCTCATGCCTGTAATCCCAGCATTTTGGGAGGCAGAAGTGGGTAGATCACCTGAGGTCAGGAGTTTGAGATGAAACCCCATCTCTACTAAAAATACAAAAAATTAGCCAAGCATGATGGTGGGCAACTACTCAGGAGGCTGAGGCAGGAGAACTGCTTAAACCTGGGAGGTGAAGGTTGCAGTGAGCCGAGATCGTGCCACTGCACTCCAGCCTGGGCAACAAGAGCAAAAGTTCATTCCAAAAAAAAAAAAAAAAAAAAGATTTACCCATAATGTGGAATCTTTCACAGTCTTTATCTGTTGGGTCAGGTTTTCTGAGATAAGCCATTTAAACATAAATCAAAGTAAATGCAAACTGTATGTGAATTCCAATAGCCGTCAGCTTACATTGTTGTATTGACAACAGATGCTAAATATGTGAACAACATATATATGTATTCTTGAATTTACTTTTGCTGAGTTTTTTTTTTTTGTCTATATGGGAAAATTCAGCATGTGAGTTTAAGGAAATGTATATGATTTCCCTTTCAAGATCCTACAAAAACATATGGGAGCAAGATAATGTTTGTTCTGACCTGCCAAAATCCTGTGGAGATCATCTCGAATCCACATCACATTCCTGAGTCCTAATGCTCACACGGGGCTTTTGCATTAGCAGATGTGTGAAAATGCATGTACTCAGAGAATTCCCTCATGGTTTCATATCTAAAGAAGCTCCTCTACAACAGTTCTTCCAGCCAAATGCTGAAATGACATCTCCCAGTTCAGTATGCCTTCATTTAAGCCAGTGTCTGGATGGAAAAAATTTAACTGAAGGGTTTGTTATCTGGCTCAAAACCAAGGGAAGCCTCAGTGAATGTAACACAGATTTCAAAAGGCCTCCTATATTCTACTTCTAATCCTCAAGTCATATCAGAGACTGTAGTAAATTTTTACTTATTTACGTCACAATTTCTTGCAATCAGATTCCACCATTTCTAATGCATCACTGGCAGATGCATGTGTATGATTTTAGTTGTGATTAAAAGTGGGGGAAAGGAGACTGTTCAATACTGTTCCTATTCCAGCTGTAGCAAAACTATGCTGAAAATATTAAGAAAACCAATCTATCTTTGCAGACTTTCTCTTAAACTTTCTTTTGTAAAAATAATACGTTTTGGGGCCTTATAAATATAACACAGGTTCACCACAGAAAACTTTGGAAAAACTTAAAGAAAATTAAAACTTTTTATAATCCTATCACTTGGAGGTTAAACACTATTTACGATCTAATCTGTTCTCTTTCTGTCATCCATGAATGAATACTATAAAGTTGTATGAATCCATAACTACAAAATTTTTCATAATACTTTTTGTACAGTTTTGTACTCTTCTAAGTTCATTAAAATGCAAAGCAGTGGTTACAATCTTAAATAGACAAAAGCATTAAAGGGGGGGGAAAGGACATCTAGAAATGTTAAAAGGTGTATTTTATTCTATGATGATACTCTAACAATTACGACTATCTATATATAAAATAATACAACATTGACACCATATAGCAAAACTATAGAATATAATGAAAAGTAGAGAAAAACATTAGCAGCATGAGATTTTAACTTCACCATTTTTAAGTCCATAACAGGTTATATGTCTGTATATCTACATTTATAGCTCTCTCTCTCAAAAAGCATATAACATAATTAATGAGGTAAATCTAACCGACGAAATTGCAACTCTACATGCTGAAAAAAGAAAATAAACCCCCCTTTTAAGTGCCCATGAAACCTTTACAAAAATCATGAAATATTTTTCCCAAAATATAAAATTTGTTCAAACCAATCTCCCAGATCTAATGAACAATTTACAGGAAATTTGAAACAAAAGGACACCAAGAGATCAGCAAAATTCAGTCTATGGGAAATGGTATAAAATAAATGTCCTGGTTTCCTCAACAAATAAACCATAAAGAGGTAAAAATAAGGAGATGGAGGATAAACCTACATATTAAAGGAGTCTTATGAGATATATCAACCAATTGCAATGTATAGGTCTTATGTGAAACATGATTTTTAAAATGTGATGAAGAAATTTAACATAAATCAGAATTTGATATTAAATTATCATTATTAATTTTCTCAGGCATGATCATATTTTGCTTATAAAAAAGAGTCCTGGCTGGGCACACTGGCTCATGGCTATAATCCCAGCATTTTGGGAGGCTGAGGCGGGCGGATCAATTGAGGTTAGGAGTTCGAGACCAGCCTGGCCAGTATGGTGAAACCCCGTCTCTACTAAAAATACAGAAAAATTAGCCAGGTGTGGTAGCATATGCCTGTAGTCCCAGCTACCTGGGAGGCTGAGTCAGGAGAATGGCTTGAACCCGGGAGGTGGAGGTTGCAGTGAGCCAAGATCATGCCACTGCACTCCAGCCTGGGCGACAGAGCAAGACTCCATCTGAAAAAAAATTTTTTTTAGAGATGTTTACTAAAATATTTACAATGAAATAACATGACATATGGATTTGCTTCAAAATAATATGGTAGAGTAGTGGGGAAGCATATAAAACTAGTTTGGTGATGGGTTGCTAAAGGTCAAAACTACCTGATTTTCAGGGGTACATAGGCTATTCATTCTGTATTTGCATATATTTGAAATTTTTCATAATAAGGAGTTAAAGAGAAAAGAAAGCATGAATGTGTGTATGCACACACACATAAAGAAACTGGTGATAGCAAGTATAGTTATTCTTTTGAGAAGGTGCTTTAAGGGAAAGGAAATATATGGGTTTTTAGCTGATACTACATTTACAACAGAACAGTTCGTTCATTTTTATCTAAATTTCTCTTTTGCGTAGACAGATGTCACATAATGTTAGCAATTGTTGGATCTAGTGAGAATGTTTATATATTCACTGTACTATATTTAAAATATTCTGTAAGTTTGGAATTTTTCATAGTAAAATGTTGTGAAATACCTACTTATTGTCAAGTTAAAAAGTTATCTTAGCAATTCTTGCCTGTATACCTTTGGATATACTGAAGAATAATTTTATCAATATTCTAAATCCACTGGCATTTTGACTGGGATTGCATGAAAGTTCTGAATTAATTTTGAAACATCTTCAATTGTTTAATCAGTCTCTTAATTAATAGAACATGATCTATTAATTTATGAAAATAATTTTATAATCTCTCTGTAGAATTTCATAGGTTTCTTTATATAGGCTCTATATCTTTTCTCTTAGGGTTATTTCTAAGTATTTTATATTTTCTGGTACTATCAGGAGTGAAATATTCTAAAGAATTCAACCATCTAATTAGCTTTTATTTGTTTACAGAAATAATATGAATGTTTTGCATATTTATCAAGTGTCTCATCTGTTGATAAGTTCAAAGATAATGCTCTTGAATTTTCTAGGTGAAAAAATTATATTGTCTGTAAATGGTGATTTTGTAGTTGTAGCTCTTCTTTGTGTTTTATACATTACTATCTTGTCTGGAACACCTAGAGTAATTGTATAATGGTCTTAGTATGATTGCGTCTTTCAAGATTTTAGGAAGAATGCCAAGAGTGTTTCATATTAACTATGATGATGGTTTTTGGTTTAAGATAGCTATTATTTATTATTTAAAGAAGATATCTATTTCTAGTTATCTCAGGATAAATCTCATAAATAAATGCTGAATCTTTTCAAATGCCCTTTCAGCATCTAATGACACTATTGTGTTTTTTTAGTAGATCAACAAATATGATACATTACAATAACAGATTTTATAATATCGGATGTCATATTTGGTCATGGTAGATGATCCTTTTACTATAATGTTCGATTTGGTTTGCTGGTATTTTATTTGGTATTTCTGAATCTAAATTAATGTGTAAGATTCCAACATAGCTATCTTTTATGTATATTTGTTAGGTTTTAGTCATTCATTTTTAAAACCTCTCTTAGAGGGGATTAGAAAAACCCTGTCCTCAATAGGTGTTAAAAAGTTCCTCAATGCTAATTCTATTTATTATGAAATAGAAAAAGGCAAGAGGCCACAGCCTGCAAGCACAAAGGTGAGATAATGGCTTCCACATCACTTAACTGTCAGCCTTGCTTAGTGTGAAGTGTTGTGTCTAGAGACACCCAACCAACCATCCATTTAAAAATATAGGGAATATTAAAGTAATTGACAAACACAGGAACTTTCAACTTTTTGGAAGATAATTTAAAAACCAAAATGCATTTTGGGAGTAGCGTTAATATGGAATAAGAAACAAACAAACAAAAAACAGGTTAGGAAAAAAACAAATAATATCTATTTCAAATAGTAGCACAGAATCCTGTAAGGTTAGTCCCCATATTGGTAAAGGTTATTGAACCTCAAGGTCTGTCTATGCCTTTGTCACAACAAAAGCTTGTCTCTACTGCCAAATAAACAGGAATGTGCAGTCTAACAAGATGGAAACTTTTAGACAATCATTGCTTTACTCCACCCAAACACCACACAAAAGCTTGCGGCACCCCCACTACCCACTCAGGGAAAGGCCAAGTAGGGAGCCCAGACTCCACCCCTGAGAGGCTATGACAAGGTGCCCTACACCTCCAATGGGGTGGTGTTGGAGAAGACTAAGCAGTCAGGACTTTCATCCCTATCTGCTGGTAACAAGAATCACCTCCTAACACACGCATACAGTTTTGGTGCAGAACAAATGGAAAGCCTCGATTTTTCACCCCTGCTTGGCCGTAAGGAGGCACCACTCCTTCTCTCCACTGAGGTGCTTATGAAAGAGGTCTAGGGGAGAACCTCTTTTTGGACTTTGTATCATCCAGCACCAATGCATTGTCATTGGAGACTATGTTGGGAGCTGGAAATCCCATCTCTGCCCAGTAGAAATCTGACTGGGTGGCAACAGTAGCATGGTAAGGAACCTGGGCTTCTACCTCCACCTGACAGAAATAAGATAGAACATCCTACTTCCCCTGCCATTTTGATACCAGAGACAGCCCCTTAAAACCGAAGGCTTAAATATAATTCATATCAGGGAAATGCCCAACTTTCAACTGAAAATGACTCGAGATACCTCCAGCCAGGAAGATATCATAACAAATGAAAAAAAGACAATCAATAGATATGAACACCAAGATGACAGAGATCTTAAAATTATCTGATAGACTTTTAAAGCAGCCATGATAAAAATGTTTCAATATGTAATTATGAACATGCTAGAAACACATAAAAATGAAAATGAAAGAAATGTAAATGTCAGGTGATAATAATATATCAATTGTCAGTGTAGGTTCATCAGTTATAGCAAATATACTTCTCTGGTGGTGGATGTTGATAATGCATGAGGCTATGCATGTGGGGGTTGGCAGGGAGTATATGGAAATCTCTGTACCTTCTGCTTACTTGTCCTGGGAACCTAACTAAAATTGCTCTAAAAATGCCCAAAGCCTCATCAAAGAAATAGAAAGTCTTAGCAAAGAAGTAAAAGATACAAAAAAAGAATAAAATGCAATTTTTATTTATTTATTTATTTTTGAGACCGGGTTTTTGTGTGTCACTCAAGCTGGAGTGTAGTGGTGTGATCATAGTTCACTATAGCCTCAAACTCTGGGTTCAAGCAATCCTTCTGCCCTCAGCCTCCCTAGTAACTCGGTCTACAGGTACAGGCCCCTCCACCCAGCTAATTTTTGAATTTTTCTTGTAGAGACAGGGCCTTGCTTTGTTGCCCCAGCTGGTCTCTAGCTCCTGGCTTCAAGCAATTCTCCTGCCTCAGCCTTCCAGAATGCTTGGATTGTAGGTGTGAGTCATCATACCTGGTCTCAAATGAAAATTTTAGAACTGAGAAATACCATAAACAAAATAAAAAGCTAAGTGGATGGGTTCAATAGCAGAATGAAGAGGCACAGAAAGAATTAGTAAACTGTAACACAGAGCAATAGAAATTATCCAGTCTGAATAACAGAGGCTCAGGGATCTGTGAGATTATAATGAAACGTGTAACATTTCTATCCCGTTAAGCCTGGAAGGAGCGGAGAAAGGGTGTGGGTTGAAAAAGTATTTGAAAAATCATGGTTGAATAATATCCAAATTTTGTAAGAGACATAAATTGACACATTAAAGAAGCTAAATCCTGAACCTCAAACAGGATACTTCCAAAAAAACCCACTAGAAGAGGCTGGGTATGGTGGCACATGCCTGTAGCCCCAGCTATTCTGAGGCTGAGGCAGGAGAATTGCTTGAACCCAGGAGGCGGAAGTTGCAGTGAGCTGAGATTGTGCTACTGCACTCTGGCCTGGGTGACTGAGTGAGACTCTGTCTCCAAAACAACAACAACAACAACAACAAAAACCCCACTAGAAGAGACATCATCATAGAGTAGTTAAACATCTGAAAAATCTTCAAGTCAGTGAGAGAAAAATGACACTTTATCTACATGGGAAAAAAAAAACTTCAACTAATGTCACATTTGTCATCAGAAAACACAAGAGGGTCAAAGACCGTGACATAGCATTTTTTTTTTTGAGTACTGAAAGAAAAGAACTATCAACCTTAAATCCTACACCCAGCCATAGTATCAGTCAGTAATAAAGGAGAAATCAAAATATTTTCATGTGAAGAAAGACTAAGAATTTTTTGCCAGTGGTCTTACTCTAAAAGAATGACTAAAGGAAGATCTCTTAACAAAAAGAAAATAAATGAAGAAGTAACCATGGAACAGTAGGAAGAAAAAACATAGCAAGCAAAAATATGATTAAATACTATAGGCTTTCCTTCTCCTCCTGAGTTTTCTAAATTATGTTTGAGAGTTGAAGCAAAAACAATACTCTTTGATGTGGTTCTAAATGCAAAAGAAACCATCATTAGAGTGAATCGGCAACCAAGAGAATGGGAAAAAATTTTTGCAATCTACCCATCTG
>CAUYQU010026678.1:0-17325 GCA_963574635.1 Cheracebus regulus | reverse complement strand
CCTTGTTCTCTTGCTGCTGAGGAGCTGCGATCCCCTGTAGGAGGAGAGGCATTCTGATTTCGGGTGTTCTCAGCCTTTTTGCACTGGTTTCTTCCCATTTTTGTGGATTTATCCACCTGTCATCTTTGTAATTGCCGACTTGCAGACTGGGTCTCTGAGTGGACGCCTGGCTTGTTGGTTATGAAGTTTTCTCTGTTTCTTAGTTTTCCTTCGGGGGGCGCCCCTTCCCGACAGAGCTGGGCCTTCCCGGGTTCAGCTGTGCTTGCTGTCAGTCCTCAGCGCTTCCAATTGCTGTTCTCCTTGTGGGAATGGGACCAGCGGAGCCCGACTAAAAGGGCACCCAGTCCCGTATACTCCGCACCGAGAAGCGCTGCGCCGGGGCGCTGGCAAAACAGCGCGCCGGCCAAAAGAGTCGCGCTGGCAACCCGCGTGGCTCCTTCGCCAGGAATCTCCCAGTCTGTGGGCATCAAAAATTCGTCTGCAATTGCAGCATCCACTCACTCTCTGCACTTTCACTGGGAGCTACAATCCTGAGCTGCTGCTACGTGGCCATCTTGGATCTCTCTCCGCCCAGTGATGAAGTTTTTCTGTTTCTTAGTTTTCCTTTGACAGATGCCCGTTCCCTACAGAGCCGGACCTTCCCAGGTTCGCTGTGCTTGCTGTGAAACCCTCAGTCCTCAGCGCTTCCAATTGCTGTTTTCCTTGTGGGGATGGGACCAGCCGAGCCTGTCTGTCCCATATACTCCGCATGGAGAAGCGCCGCTCTGGGGCACCGGCAAAACAGCCGCGCCGTCCAAAAGAGTCGCGCTAGCGACCCGTGTGGCTCCTCTGCTGGGAATCTCCCGGTCTGTGGGCAACAAAAATTCGTCGGAAAGTGCGGCGTCCACTCGTTCTCTGTGTTTTCACTGGGAGCTACATTCCTGAGCTGTTGCTAATCGGCCATCTTGGATCTCTCTCCCTTTTTGAGTTAATTTTTATGTATTGTGTGAGGTATGAGTGAGCATAAGTTCTTTTCTTCTTTGTCTTTTTTTTGTGTGGGGAAGCATGTCTATCCAGTTGTCCCAACTCGGTTTTTTGAAAAGACTATCCTTCCCCCACTGAATTGTCTTGGCATCTTTGATGGAACTTAACCATAAGTATAAATATTTATTTCTGGTCTCTTAATTCTGATTACTGCCTTTTTTTTTTCTTTTCTTCTTGAGATGGAGTTTTGCTTTTGTTACCAGGCTAGAGTGCAGTGAAATGATCTCGGCTCACTGCAGCCTCTGCCTCCTGGGTTCAAGCGATTCTCCTGCCTCAGCGTCCAGAGTAGATGGGATTACAGGCACCCATTGTCACATCCAGCTAATTTTTTTTTTTTTTTTTTGAAACAGGTTCTTGCCCTGTCACCCAGGCTGGAGTGCAGTGGCATGATGTTGGCTCATTGTAACTTCCACCTCCCAGGTTCAAGCAGTTCTTCTGCCTCAGCCTCTCAAGTAGCTGGCATTGCAGGTGTGCACCACCATGCCTGGCTCATTCTTGTATTTTTAGTAGAGACGGGGTTTCACCATGTTGGCCAGGCTGGTCTCGAACTTCTGACCTCAAGTGACCCACCAGCCTTGGCCTCCCAAAGTGCTGGGATTTCAGGCATGAGCCACTGTGCCCAGCCATGAGTTGTAATCTTTTTACAATTACTGTAATAACATGAAAGATCACTGATCATAAGGCAGGATAACAAATATGAAAAAGTTTGAAATATTATGAGAATCACCAAAGTGTGTCACAGAGACAGGAAGTGAGCACATGCTGTTGGAAAAATGATACCAGTAGACTTGCTTGATGGAGGATTGCTGCAAACTTTTGATTTTTTTTTTTTTTTTTCAAAAAAAAAGGTAATAAACACCTGTTATCCCAGCACTTTGGGAGGCCCAGGCAAGTGCATCACCTGAGTTCAGGAATTCGAGATCAGCCTGGCCAACGTGGTGAAACCGCATCTCTACTAAAAATACAGAAATTAGCTGGGCATGACGGTGGGTGCCTGTAATCCCAGCTACTCGGGAGGCTGAGGCAGGAGACTCTCTGGAACCTGTGAGACAGAGGTTGCGTTGAGCCAAGATCGTGCCATTGGGTGACAAGAGCAAAACTCTCTCAATCAATACAAAAAAACAAATGCAATATCTACAAGACACAGTAAAATGAAGTATAATAAAAGGAGGTATGTCTGTATTTTCTCTTATTCTGGAGGTTGCCTGTTTTCTCTTTTGTGACCTCTGATGCTGTCCAGTTCATTTATTTTTTTTCTTTGGTTGTCATATCCAAAAAAAATCATTGCAAGATCCAACGTCATCAAGCTTTTCCACTATGTTTTATCTTAATGTTTTATGATTTTGCTTGTTGTTGTTTTTTGACCTCTGAAATTTTCATTGGCCTCCTGCTCCTCAAAGCGTTCCCTGCTTCTGCTGGTTCAGTGCCTCAGAACTTTGGTGTCATTGGTCTCAAACACCACTTTGCCATCCACTATCCTGCAGGTGGTGGTCTTTTGGATGGTTTGCATGGAGTTGCTCCTGTCCAGGGCATCACCAAGGTTGAAGTCCTTCCTGTCTTTCATCAGGCAGCAGTAGGTGGTGATCTCAGCCTCCAGACTGGCCTGGATATTCCGGGCCTTGTACTGCTAGGCCTGGTGCTGCCCCTCTTCCCTGATCTGTGCCAGCTCTGACTCCAGGTACAGCAGGACCCTGTTGAGGAGCTCTGTCTGCATGGCGTAGCAGGCCCCACCTCCTTCAGGCTGTTCTCCATGTTGGTCTTCCGAGTTCTCACCAAGTCTAGGCCAGTCTCCAAGGACTGGACTGGACTTCTCAGCTCCATGAGTGTCATCTCAGCATCTCTGATCTCAGTGGACTGTGTGGTGACCACTGTGGTGCTCTCCTCAGTCTGCTGGGACCAGTACTTGTCTAGCTTCTCTAGGTTCTTCTGAGCCAGCCTGTCGTATTGGGCCCAGATATTTACCATGATCTTGCTGAGGTCCTGATATTTGGACATCTGCCACCAGAGTTAACCGAAAGCTAGCAATCTGGGCTTGTAGGCCTTTTACTTCCTCTTTATGGTTCTTCTTCATGAAGAGCAGGTCCTCCTTGAGCGTTTCTATCTCTATCTTCAGCCACATGTATCCCAGTGACATTGGTGTCATCAGTGACCTTCCAAAGCCCATGGATGTCGCTTTCCACAGACTGGCGCATGGCCATCTCTGTCTCATACTTGACTGTAAAGTCATCAACAGCAAGATGGGCATTGTCAGTGTGCAGAACGATGCAGGCATTGTCCACAGAATTTGCAAAGATCTGAGCCATCGGCTTCTTGATGGTCTTGAAGTAATGGCCCCAGTTGTTGACCTGGCGTCCCTTCTTCTCCAGGTGCTCCCAGTTTTTGCTCTTCAGCCTCCAATTCTCAGACCCTAGGTTCCTCACTCTGTCTAGGGAGGTCAGGTAATCGTTCTTCTCATTCTAGATGCCCCCTATTCCCACTAGACCCTGGTGGCCAACCCCAAGCCACCCTGGAAGCTGGTGGAACAGGACACAGAGATCTGGGAACCCGAAACGCTAGCATCTGCATAGATGCTGGCTGAGCTGTTGGCAGACTGGGTGGCGCAGCTGGTCAGCTGGATGGAGCCCAGGGATGGGTAGTTGGTAGAGAAGGTAGCAGAACGAGTGGTGAAACTCATGCCTTCTGGGGAGGAAAGTGAGAGGACTCAGGTCCTGCCTGTGATTTTAGTTTTATGTTTAGGTCTTTAATCCATTTTTTGAGTTAATGTTTGTATATAGTATAAGGTAAGAGTCCAATTTTATTTTTTGTGTATCCAATTTTCCCAGTATTATTTGTTGAAGAGTATTCTTTTTTTCCCATTGAACAGTCCTAGTACCCTTGTGCAAAACCATTTGATAATATATGTGAAGGTTCATTTTTGGATTCTCTCATGTATTCCATTGGTGTCTATGTCTCTATGCTGCTACTATACTATTTGATTACTCTAGCTTTGTAATGAGGTTTAAATTCAGGAAATGTGAGATCATCCCACCTTGTTCATTTTTATTAAGTTATTTTGGCTATTTGAGGTCCTTCGAGATTCCATATACATTTTAGGTTGGATTTTTCCATTTTTATAAAAATGTGTTTGAGTCTATTGAGTTTTTTGAGGCACTTTTATCCAATCAGAGCATGCAGCTATTTCTAGACTTTCTTCTGTTTCATTGATACTTGTGTCTTATGACAATAACATAGGTTTTATTAATAACTTTATAAAATATCTCAACATTAGGTGTCGTAAGTATTCCAGCTTTGCTCTTTTCCAAAATTGTTATGTCTATTCTCTGTCCTCTGCATGTCCATATTCATTATTTATTTTCCACCAAACAAAAGATGGTGGGCCAGTGGTGGTGGCTCACACCTGTTATTCCAGCACTTCAACAGGCTGAGATTGAAGGATTACATGAGGCCAGGAGTTTTATACCAGCCTGGGCAACATAGCAAGACCTAGTCTCTTAGACAAAAATTAAAAATTAAGCTGACACTTGTAATCCCAGCACTTTGGGAGGCCAAGGCAGGTGGAATACTTGAGGTCAGGAGTTTGAGACCAGCTTGGCCAACATGGCCAAACCTGTCTCTACAAAAAATTCAAAAATTAGCTGGGCATGGTGGCACGCACCTGTAATCCCAGCTACTCAGGAGGCTAAGGCAGGAGAATCACTTGAACTTGAACCTGGGAGGTGGAGGCTGCACTGAGCTGAGATTGTGCAACCACGATCAAGCCTGGGCAACAGAGTGAGACTCTGTCTCAAAAAAAAAAAAAAAAAAAAGAAAGAAAGAAAAATTAGTTGAGTGTGGTGGTACATGCCTGTAATCCCAACTTCTTGGGAGACTGAGGCAGGAGAATCACTTGGGCCTGGGAATTTGAGGTTGCAATGAGCTATAATTGCTCCACTGTACTACAGCCTGGGTGACAAAGTGAGACCTTATCTCTAAAAACAACAAAAAAAGAAGAAAGAAAGAAGGAAAAGGTTGCTGGGATTTTGATTGTTATTACATTGAACCTGTAAATGATTTAGGAGAAAATGACATCTTAGCTATTTCAAGTGTTCTGATCCATGAACGTGGTATGCCTCTTTTTTTATTTAAGCCTTTACTTTCTTTCAGGAATATTTTATAGTGTAGAGGCTTTGCTCACCTTTTGTTAAATTTACTCCTAAATGCTGTGTTTCGGGGGGGGAGTTATGAGTTCTTTTTTATATTTCCAAATTGTTTGCTGCTAGCATCTCAAAATTCAGTTGATTTTTTTTGAGACCTATTTTCACTTCATCACCCAGGCTAGAGTGCAGTGGCATCACCTTGGCTCACTGCAACCTCCGCCTCCTGGGTTCAAGTGATTCTCCTGCCTCAGCCTCTCGAGTAGCTGGGATTATAGGCGTCTGCCACTACACCTTGCTAATTCTTGTATTTTCAGTAGAGATGGGGTTTCACCTTGTTGACAAACTCCTGACCTCAAGAGATCCACCTGCCCTGGACTGCCAAAGTGCTGGAATTACAGGTGTGAGCCACTGTGCCCAGCTCAATTGATATTTTTGTATGTTGACTTTGCATCTTGCCACATTCCTGTAGTCGCCTATTAATTCTAATATTTGTTTTGTAGATTTGTAGATTTTGCAGGATTTTCTTTGTAAATAATCATGTTGTCTGTGAGTTAAGACAGGTTTACTTCCTTTTTTGATTTTTATGCCTTTTATTTTTCTTGCCTTATCATGCTATGTTATTCTTAGTGTCAAAACAAGTGGTCAGAGAAGTAATCCTTGCCTTGTTCCCAATCTTAGTGGGAAGCAATATTTTAATATTTTACGTTAGCTCTAAATTTCATATAGATTCCAAAATCAAAATTTAGTTCATTGCTACAGGTAGAAACATTATGGGTCTCTTGCCAGAGAATGAATGCCACATCTTTTGTCTGGAGCTGTGCTGTCCTATTGAACATTAGCTGTATGGGGCTGTTTAACATTCAAATTAATTAAAGTAAATAAAAGTATAAATTCAGTTCCTGAAATATCTTGCCAGATACATCTTAAGTGCTTAAAGCTGCATGTAGTTATTATCTGCTGTGATGGATGCAAATATAGAATATTTCCAACATTGCTGGGTGTGGTGGCTCACACCTATAATCCTAGCAGTTTGGGAGGCTGAGGCAGGTGGATTGCCTGAGCTCAGGAGTTTGAGACCAGCCCAGGCAACACGGTGAAACCCCATCTCTACTAAAATACAAAAAATTAGCCAAGCATGGCAGTGTGTACCTGTAATCCCAGCTACTTGAGGGGCTGAGACAGGAGAATCGCTTGAACTCAGGAGGCAGAGGTTGCAGTGAGCCAAGATCATGCCACTAAATTCCAGTCTGGGTGACAGAGCGAGACTCCATCTCAAAAAAAAAAAAAAAAAAGGAAAAGTAAAAAGAAACATATCTATAAATATTTGCACACTATTATATTCTTCTGAAGAAGAATTGAACGTATACAGGCTCTCCTCAATATTTAGACATTAAGGTATGGTTAATCATTTCTCCGGCAGCTTCTTTCAGACCCTGTTAACGAGATCACCAGTACAACCTAAAGTAATATTAAAAGAATTCAGAATTAAGAGTATAAGAATTTGTCTTTCAGATTTTTAATTTATCTTTCTTTAATCTCTATTATATCAAATACTAGCTGGGAAGACACTCAGATCTTTAATATTGAGATGAAGAGTAAAATGAAGGCTCATACTATGGCAGAAGAGGTGATTTTCTGGAAATGGGTTCCTGTGAACACTGTTGTCTTGGTGACTGAGACAGCTGTCTACCACTGAAGCATGGAAGGAGACTCCCAGCCCATTAAGATGTTTGATAGACATACCAGCCTGGTGGGCTGCCAGGTGATTAACTACTGGACTGATGAGTACCAGAAGTGGCTGCTCTTCATAGGCATCTCAGCTCAGGTAAGCCTTGAGCTGCCTTTGGAGGCTGGTCTGATGGAACTTCAAAGCCCAACATTAGAGTGGAATGGTTAAGTCATTTGAAGTTGGTTATAGGGCCAGGTGCAGTGGCTCATGCCTATAATCCCAGCACTCTGGGAGGTCGAGACAGGCAGATCTCTTGAGGTCAAGGGTTTGAGGTTACAGTGAGCTGAGATTATGCCACTGCACTCCAACCTAGGCAACAGAGTGAGACTCTGACTCAAAAAAAAAAAAAAAAATTGAAGCTGGGTATAGGTATAAGGCAAAAGTAGGCCTGCAACTGAGAGAAATAGAGATTACAAAGAAATCTGAACTTGGATCAAATAATTTACCTTTGGCCCATTAACTACTGCACTCCATTGGGTTACTGATGTTCATTGTATAAACTATTTCTAGCACTGTTTTGAGAGGTTGTTGAGGAATTTTATAGAGTAATTTGGAACCCATAGATTTATAAGAAGTAGTCCTTAGACTGCATTTTAAAGACTGACTGGAATGTTACTAACTTATATTCTTTTATAATGAAAGCAGTATCTTTCTGTCCTCCCTTTTTTCATTCCTGGTGGCTAATTCAGTCACCAGATACTTCAGGACTACTGATGTTTGCACTTGGGACATAGATCTTAATCATCCAGTCCTGATGACCAGTGAATGATCTGTCTATAGCCTAGTGGGGAAGGTGTATCTGTACAATTTTGGTAATTAAATAGCTGTCACATGTTTGAAGAGAGTACTGTGAGAGCCATGAGAGAGTACCTTCAGTCAAGAGAGCCCACATCACAGGGGGATCTAAGCTACATTTTGCTAGCTTTCACAATTTGGAAGGAACCAGTGTGTGCAAAGGCATGGAATGGAAGAGAATGGCTTTTTCTAGGAATCTGAGGTCATCCACTGTGGATGATACCTATAGGTAAGCATATTAGGCAGCTAGAGGGGCAAGACTTAAAGAGATGAGTTGGGGCTAGATTGCAGGCAATGAGAATTCTGTAGCAGGTTTTAAGTGAGAGTGATGTAATCAGTTTTCCTTCTTGGCAGCATAGTGGAATGGAAAAAAAAAATGCTATAATTGATGTTGGGGATGGACCGCTATGAAGACTGGAGCCCAGGAGACTAGTTGAAAGGTAGATACAGGAACAAGATCATGTACTCTGTTCTGGAGTAGAGACATGTAAGAGAAATGTGAAGAATATGCAAAGAGGGAAGGAGTACTTCTTTCCACTTTAGGATCTCTTCCATTTCTACAACTCCCAGAAGAAATGAGGCATGTGTGACTAGATGAAGGCAGTGGCATTGCAGATATCCAGGGAGACAAGACCTAAGACTTTGGCTTTCTCACCCTGATAAAGGGCATCTACAACAAATACAGCTAACATCTTCATGTTGAAAAACTGAACGCTTTCCCCCGAGGATCAGAAACAAGACAAGGATGTCTTCTCTTCTCTTGCTACTCCTGTTCAACTTTGGACTAGAGATTCTCGCCAGGGCAGTTAGGTGAGAAAAACATAAAAGGCATCTAGATTTAAATGGAAGAATTAAAGCTGTCTCTATTTGCAGATGACATAAGCTTGTATATGGAAATCGTAAGGAATCTGGTAAAAAAAAAAACTATTAGAACTAATAAACAAATTGAGTAAGGTTACAGAATACAATAGCAGTATGCAAACATCAGTTGTGTTCCTATACATTTGCAATGAACAATCCAAAAATGAAATCAGGCAAGCAATTCCATTCATAATGACATCCAAAACAATAAAATGAGAGAGGTAAATTTACCTTTCTCATACATGTCTCTACTCCAGAATAGACTACATGGTGTTGTTCCTGTGCAGTGGCATGAATTTTAAAAGTACAAAAGTTATATTCTGAAAACTACAAAACATGGTTGGAAGTAATTAAAGAAGATCTCAGTTGAAAAATATGCCATGGTCATGGACTGGAAGATTTAATACTTTTAGGATGGAAGTACTCCTCAAATTGGTCTGCAAATTCAACATGATCTCTCTTGGAATACCAGCTAGCTTCTTTGTAGAAATCGACAAGATGATCCTAAAATTTATGTGGAATTGCAAGGAACCCAGAATAGCCAAAACAACCTTAAAACAAACAAACAAAAAGTTGGAGTACTTACACTTCCCAATTATGAAACTTGCCACAAACCTGCATAGATTGGGAATATGGTAGTGTCTGGGCTCAGTGGCTCATGCCTGTAATCCCATCACTTTGCAAGGCTGAGGAAAGTGGCTAATCTGAGCCCAGGAGTTCAAGACCAACCTAGGAAACAGGACAAAAACCCCATCTCTACAAAAAATGCAAAAACTAGCCAGGTGTGGTGACATGCACCTGTAGTCAATTGAGATGGAGTCTTCACTCTTGTCACCCAGGCTGGAGTGTAATGGCTCAATCTCAGCTCACTGCAACCTCCCCCTCCCAGGTTCAAGCGATTCTCCTGTCTCACCCTCCAGAGTAGGTGGGATTACAGGCATACACCACCATGCCTGGCTAATTTTTTTTGTATTTTTAGTAGAGACAGGGTTTCACCATGTTGGCCAGGCTGGTCTCACTACTCAGGTTATTTTTAATAAGTTATGAACATATTTCTCTAAATCAAAATAATATCAGTAGAGTATAAATATAGTTTTAAAAAGTTCATTAATTTTAATTTTTTTAATTTTTTGAAACAGAGTCTCACTCTGTCACACAGTCTGAAGTGCAGTGGCACAATCTCTGCTCACTGCAACCTCTGCCTCCCGGGTTCAAGCAGTTCTCCTGCCTCAGCTTCCCAAGTAGCTGGGATGATAGACACGCGCCACCATGCTCGCTACTTTTTGTATTTTTAGTAGAGACAGGGTTTCACCATGTTGGCCAGGCTGGTCTCAAACTCCTGACCTCAAGTGATCTGCCTACCTCACCCTCCCAAAGTGCTGGGATTATAGATGTGAGCCACCTTGCCTGGTCAAAATTTCATTAATCTTTAATTAACAAAATTGTGTATATTTATGATGTACAAAATGATGTTTTGAAAAATGTATACATTGTAGAATGGCCCAATCGAGCTAATTAACTTATACATTATCTCACATACTTATTTTTGGTGGTGAGAACACATCATCTACTCCTGGTGACTTTCAAGTATACAGTACATTGTTATTAAGTGTAATCACTATCTTGTATAATAGATCATTTGAACTTATTCCTCTTGTCTAATCAAAATGTTGTATCCTTTATGGTCAATTGATCTTTACAGGCTTGCCAAGACAGTTCAGTGAAGGAAAGAACAGTTGTTCAGTACAAGGTTTTTGGACACTGGATATCCGTATGCAGAAGCATTAAATGGGACCCGTATCTCATAAAACTTGAAAACTTAAAATCCATCAGACATAAATGTAAGAACTGAACTTAGAAAACTCTTAGAAGGGCTGGGCACAGTGGCTTGTGCCTGTAATCCCAGCACTTTGGGAGACTGAGGCAGGCGGATCACCCTGAGATCAGGATTTCACGACCAGCCTGGCCAACATGTCAAAAACCCGTCTCTACTAAAAACACAAAAATTAGCCTGGCATGGTGGTGTGGGCCTGTCTGTAATCTCAGCTACTTGGGAAGCTGAGGCAGGAGAATTGCTTGAACCCAGGATGCAGAGGTTGCAGCAAGTCGAGATTGCTGGCCTAATTTTTGTATTTTTAGTAGAGACGGGGTTTCGTTGTGTTGCCCAGGCTGGTCTTGAACTCCTGAACTCAGGCAATCCGTGTGCCTCAGCCTCCCAGAGTGCTAGGGTTACAGGCATGAGCCATTGTGCCCGGCTGGCAGAACATTTTTTAAAAGTTCCAACTACATGCTGTCTATAAGAACACTCTTGATTCCAAGACACAAACAGGTTGGAAGTAAAAAGAATGGGAAAAACATACCATGCAGACTATACCCAAAAGAGAGCTGGGTTAGCCATACTGATATCAGACAAAATAAAACTTTAAGATAAAAATTCTTACTAAAAACATATGTGCAAATGTTCACAGCAGCATAATTTATGTAGCTGAAAAATGGAAACAGTCCAAATATCAGTTGATAAGTGGATAAATAAAACATATATTAATACAGTGGTATATTAATTTATCACTAAAAAGCACTGATACATGCTGTAACATGAATGAACCTTGGAAATACTAAGTGAAAGATGCCAGTCGCAAAAGACCACATATTATATAGTTTCATTTCTATGAAATGTTCAGGATAGTCTGATCTATAGACACAGAAAATAGCTAAGTAGTTGCCTGTGACTGGAGGTGGAGTGTGGGAGATGGGAATGAGGATTGAATGCTAACAGAGTTTCTTTTAAAGGTTGAAAGTGTCCTAAAACTATATTGCAGTGATAATTGCACAAGCCTCTGAGCATACTAAAAAACACTGGATGGCATGCTTTAAACCAGTAGTGCCCAATCTTTTTGCTTCCCTGGGCCACATTGGAAGAAGAATTGTCTTGGGCCACACGTAAAATATACTGGCAGTAGCTGATGAGCTAAAAACAAAAATTGCAAAAAAATCTCATAATGTTTTAAGAAAGTTTATGAATTTGTATTGGGCCACATTCAAGGCTTGTCTTTGGACAAGCTTGCTTTAAACTGATAAGTTACATGGTATGTGAATTATATCTCAATTAAGCTTTTAAAAATACCCTTGGAGGCTGGGCGTGGTGGCTCACACCTATAATCCCAACACTTTAGGAGGCCAATGCGGGTGGATCACCTGAGGTCAGGAGTTTGAGACCAGCCTGGCCAACATAGTGGAACTCCATCTCTACTAAAAATACAAAAATTAGCCAAGAGTCGTGGCGTGTGCCAGTAATCCCCGCTATTTGGGAGGCTGAGGCAGGAGAATCACCTGAACCCAGGAGCAGAGATTACAGTGAGCCAAGGTCGCACCATTGCATTCCAGCCTGTGTAACAAGAGCGAAACTCTGTCTCAAAAACAAAAGAAAACAAACAAAAAATTATGCCATATGGGAATTATACCTCTTCACAAAGAAATTATTATGTTTGAGGAATATAAAACAAAAATGATAAATCATAATTACTTGTTTATGCTTTACTGGCAAACTAAAAACCAACAAATTTTCAAATCCCATGCATTTACCAACAATGAAACACCTCATGGGCATAAGAATAGACATGTAGACCAATGGGAAAAAAATGTGAAGTTCAGGAATACACCCCGGCATCTGTGGCCGATTGATTTTTGACAAGCGTCAAGAGTGTTCAATGGGGAAAGAGTAGTCTCTTCCGGAAATGGTACTGGGACCACTAAATATCCATATGCAAAAGAATGGAATTGGTCACCTTCCTCACACTGTGTACAAAAATAAACTCAAAATAGACCTGAAACTTCAATGGAGAAGCCAAAACTACAAAACTCGTAGAAGAAAACACAGAGAGAAAGCTTTGGGTTTCACATGGATTCTTACATATAGTAGCACCAAAAGCCTGAGCAACAAAATTTAAAAATAGATAATCTGGACTTCATCAGAATTAAAAACTTTTGTGCATAAAAGGATATTGTCAATAAAGTGAAAAGACAACGTGGAGCCAGGCGCAGTGGCTCATACCTGTAATCTCAGCACTTTGGAAGGCCAAGGCGGGTGGATCACGAGGTGAGGAGATGGAGACCATCCTGGCCAACATAGTAAAACCCCCATCTCTACTAAAATACAAAAAATTAGCTGGGTGTGGTGGCATGCATGTAGTCCCAGCTACTTTGGAGGCTGAGGCAGGGGAATCACTTCAGCATGGGAGGCGGAGGTTGCAGTGAGCCGTGATCGCACCACTGCACTCCAGTCTGGGCAACAGAGCAAGACTCCGTCTCACACACACAAAAAAAGACAACCTGGGAGATAATGTTTGAAAATCATGTACCTGATAAGGGTGTAGCATTCAGAATATACAAAAAACACGTACAACTCAACAACAGAAAGTCAACCCAATTAAAAATGGGCAAAGGACTTGCTTGACATCGTTAGCCATTAGGAAACTGCTGTTCAAAACCACAGTAAAGTACCACTTTTCACCCACTAGGATGGTTATAATTTTTACAAAGTGGAAAATAAGTGTTGGCAATGATGTGGAGAAACTGGAAGCTTCCTACTTAGCGTTAGGAATATAAAATTGTTCAGATGCTGTGGAAAGCAGTTTGGCAGTTCCTCAGAAAGTTAAACATGGTATTACCTTTTGACCCAGAAGTTCCACTCTTAGGTATCTCCCCAAGAGAAATGAAAATGTATCCACACAAAAACTTTAGCACAGATGTTTATAATAGCACTTTTTATAATAACCAAAGGGTAGAAACAGCCCAAATGTTCACGAGCAAATGAGTGAGTATACAAGTTGTGGTGTATTCATACAGTGGGATGTTATTCAACCCTAAAAATGAAGTACTGATACATGTTACACATGGATAAACCTCAAAAACCCTACTAAGTTAAAGAAGTGAGGCACAAAAGCCTCATATTTTATGATTCCATTTATATGAAATATTTAGAATCAGTAATCTATGGAGCTAGAAAGCAGTGGCTGCTAGGGGACTGGAGTCAGAGGACTAGGGACTGACTAATGGGCACAGGAATTTCTTCTGGGTGATGAAAATGTTTTGGAACTATGCTGAGGTTGTCCTAAATGCCATTCAATCATATACTTTAAAATGGTTCATTTTATGTTTTGTGAATATCACCTCAACATATAAAGGGGAGGGGAATATGAGGTCATAGTTTGCCAACCCTGTCCAAGCATTGCAAATACAAATGCCTGTTTCTATTTGAAACAAGTTCTGTTCCTGTCATCCTGGTTAGCTCTTACTCCAGCTTAGGTGTCACTTTGGGAAGCCTCCCTGACATACTGATCTTGGTGAGCTGACAAGGCATCTTGTTCTATCCCGTGCCGTAGCAGTCAGCACTCTGTATCACAGTTGCTTGCATATTTGCCAGAAACTCTCACCATCTGTCCTTGAGAGAAGGACCTGTGTCATATTTTACTTATCCCTAGCCCCTAGCATGGTGCCTGGCACAGTGAATGCATTTGTGCATTGAATCCTTGCCTGCTATAGTCCTTACCATGCCTTTACCCAAATTTGACACACACAACACTCAGCAGCCCCATGAGGTAGGAAAGTAAGCCTGGCAGGTGCCTAAGACTCAGAAGCAGGCCATCGGCCCAAGGCCACACACGTAGCCTCAGGTCCAGTCTCTCACCTTCACCTTGGCTGTTCTGTCTTCCCTGCCTCTTCACCTTGGCTTCCACTTAGGCTTCGTTTAGGCGTCTATACCTTTAGGACTCAAATGTGCCGTCACCATGTTGCTGGAAGTCTTCCCATGGTCTCTTGGGGAGATGAGTTTTGGGAGGTGAGTTTTGTCCTGTCTTTGGATTCTCATTTTTACCTTTCCATGCTCATTTTTCTGTTAGAACAAAGACCACTTATCTGTTGGCTACTCCCTTATTTCTCCCTATTACCAGCCTTTGGCAACCACTAATCTATTTTCTGTCTCTATAAATTTTCCTATTCTGGATATTCCATGGGTGGAATCAGACAATGTGTGGCCTTTCATGCCTGGCTTCTTTCCTTAGCATGTTTTCAGGGTTCATCCATGTTGTAGCATGTGTCAGTACTTTGCTTAATAACTTTAACAGAAACCTGTGCAATAGAAAATATTTTCAAAGACAAAGTTGAAGCCTTTGTTATCCCATTTGAAGGAGTTGTGAATGAGTAGGGAATAGACTGAGGATTTTACCCACGGACTACGTGTGTGCCCACTCAGCAGAGAGGATTGAATGTTGAATTACAGCAGCTTGAACTGGGACCCTTTTGTATTCCATTTACTTAGCTTTTTGAGCATTTGATTTTGGATATAAATATACTGAAATTCTTTAGTAGAAAATATAAATTCTAAGTTTTATAGAAGATATTGGCCTTACTGGTTTTGGGGTTTTGGTTTTTTTAGAGGCAGGGTCATGAGCTGCCCCCCAGGCTGCAGTGCAGTGCTGCACTCATAGCTCACTGCAACCTTAACTTCTTGGCTCAAGCAATCCCCCTGCCTTGGCCTCTCGAGTACCTAAAAAAACAGGCATGTGCCACCATGACCAGCTAATTTTCTTATTTTTTTGTAGAGATGGCATCTTGCTACGTTGCCCAGACTGGTCTTGAACTCTTGGCCTCAAGTGATTCTCCCAAAGTGCTAGGGTTGCATGTGTGAGCCACTGTGCCCGGCCTTATTGGTTTTTGTTAAATATAATTTTTGCTGCTTAGAAATTTCAGAAAACACAGTTTTCAAAATTAGCCTGTGATTGTGTCCCCCTGATTTAACCACTATTAATGCTTTGGAGTTTTTTCTCCAAAATGCACGAGTTACTTTCCATGAAAAAATGCCCTCACACTTGTTATATTTAACAAATTAGGATCATCCATCTTACTTTTTTGTGGTCTTATGTTTTCCCATAGTGTTTACCACATTTCCACATCAAATTCAGAGTGATACCATGCCTTTAATAGCTAATACATTTAATTTTTATTAGAGGAAGTATACCAATGTATGAGACTTTCATTTTAGAAATATATTTTAAGAATTGTTTCTTTATATTCCTCTCGTTTCTCTCCCTTTCACTGTGTAATACCTTTTCTTAGCAAAATCGTGTAGCTGGGGCAATGCAGCTGTACTCTGTGGATCGGAAGATTTTACAACCCATAGAAGGCCATGCCGCTGCTTTCGCAGAGTTCAAGATCGAGGAGAATGCCAAGCTTTCCACCCTTTTCTGCTTTGCTGTACGGAATCCCACAGGAGGCAAGGTAAGACCCATTCTACTATCTTCTCACTGAGAAAAGTGTCATGAGCTGGTGTTAGGGGCATGCGTGCGTGTGGCTGGGTGTGGCCTGCAGGTGTCTGTGTGAGAAAGGTTCACGGTGGTGTTGAGAAGTTCGCACCATGATGCCCATAATTAAGTGGCCCCATTCCTGTAGAAAATCCTCTTAGGGCTGGACACGGTAGCTCACACCTGTAATCCTAGCACTTGGGAGGCTGAGCCAGGTGAATTGCCTGAGCTCAGGAGTTCGAGACCAGCCTGGGCAACACGGTGAAACCCCGTCTCTACTAAAATACAAAAAATTAGCCAGGCATGGCAGCGTGTGCCCGTAGTCCCAGCTACTTGGGAGGCTAAGGCAGTAGAATCGCTTGAACCTGGGAAGTGGAGGTTGCAGTGAGCCAAGACTGTGCTATTGCACTCCAGCCTGGGCAACAGAGTGAGACTTTGTTTCCAAAAAAAAAAAAGTTAAGTGAGGCACAGTTTCTGCTCTTGGGGAGACTGTGAAATCACCAGTGTGGTGCCCTCCTTACCATGAGGCATGTTTCTGCCCTGGTGGTTGCAGGGAGACTCCAGAGAGATGAAACTGTACCCAGGAGCCAGCTGGGTTTTATTAGGCTGAGGGACATGGCCAGCAGCTGCTCGGCAGGGCTGACATGGGGAGAAGTGAGGAGACAGAAAAGCTTGTGATGTCAGGAAAACCTTGAGTTCCACCAGGGTGGTCTCAGCCACTTGGAGAGCTACTTCAAGACAAAGTCCTCTTATCAAAAACACATTCTGAAACCATTATTTTGGGTTTTTCATTTGCCCTGAAATATTCCCGAAGGCAGAGGAGTTCTCAATTAGAATGTGGCTTCACAGACTTCCTCATCTAAAATGCATGTTTTTCAATACTTTGGCCTCCTGTTGACTAACATACTTAATGCCTTCCTCATTTGAGAGCCAGAAGGAAAAGAAGTCAGGTCACATGTCAGCCTTGTTGCTGATGAATGGCACGGACTTTAGTTAAGTGTCTCAAAGAGCTTGCTCCCATATTCCCTCAGAGTGAGGCACACTACCCGTTTGCAGACAGCAGCGCAGCAACAGGCCCCCTCTCAGGAGCAGAGCCTGCCTCATGGAGGGCCCTGTGGAGAAGAGCACTCTCTAGACCGGGCCTCTGTGCGCAGATGGCAGCCCCGAGAAGAGAAAGGCTGGGGGCCCTCTCTACAGCCAGCTCTTCGGTGGGCGTGGCCCCTCCAGCTGAGCTGGGGACGGACTAGGAGGTCTTCTGTGGCAGACCCTTCCACACCCAGAGAGCCTGGGAAATGCAGTTTCCTGACAGTACCTGTCCCAGAGCAGCCCTGTGCCATGTGTCAGAGTTGGTCCTCCCTGCTGCAGGGTGGGTGTGGGGTCCTGGGACGGCCCCACCCTGCCTGTGCCCTGGGATACGCCTTCCTTTCAGGACTCACTTGTCCTTTCAGGACTGGCCAGCTGTCTGCACGTGTGGGTCGGAGCT
>CAUYQU010026677.1:0-13768 GCA_963574635.1 Cheracebus regulus | reverse complement strand
GTGTAATTAGTGTAACCATTGCATAAGACAGTGTGATAATTCCTCAAGGATCTAGAAATAGAAATACCATTTGACCCAGCAATCCATTACTGGGTATTTACCCAAAGAATTATAAATTGTTCTATTATAAAAACACATGTACACGTATGTTAACTGCTGCACTGTTTACAATAGTAAAGACTTGGAACCAACCCAAATGCCCACTGATGATAGACTGGACAAGGAAAATGTGGCACATATACACCATGGAATACTATGCAGCCATAAACAAGGATGAGTTCATGTCCTTTGCAGAGACATGGATGAATCTGGAAACCATCATTCTCAGCAAACTGACACAAGAACAGAAAATCAAACATGGCATGTTCTCACTCATAAGTGGGTGTTGCACAATGAGAACACATGGACACAGGGAGGGGAACATCACACACTGGGGTCTGTTGTGGAGTGGGGAGCTAGGGGAGCAGCAGCAGGAGGTGGGGAGGTTGGGGAGGGATAACATTAGGAGAAATACCTAATGTAGGTGATGGGAGGATGGAAGCAGCAATCCATGGCATGTGTATACCTATGCAACAATCCTGCAAGATCTGCACATATACCCCAGAACTTGAAGTATAATAACAAACAAACAAACAAACAAACAATGTTTTACATTCATTTCATTTGACCAGAATCCAAGGAGTACTGATGTGGATCCTATGACCCATACAGTGTAGGTATGCAACAGAAGCCCCACTGTGGACAAGCTGCACATGGTTTCTGCCCTCAAGGCATTCACATACTGGAGGGAGGTACAGACCAGTAAACTGTGCATCCTATTTCAGTGTTCAAAGTACTCTAGGGTAGCCAAATGAATTGCCATAGGAGCACATAAGAGGATGGCCTCCCAAAGCTCTGGCGCAGAGAAGACTACATTGGAATGGATGTTTTACACACAGCTGAAGGTTAGTAGGATCTAGCCTAAGGAGGTCAGGAAGAGGGAAGTGTTACAGGCAAACTTACATGTGAAGGTACAAAGGACAGAGAGGATTTGGCCCCATCTAGGAAAGAAAGAGTTTGGTATGTCTGTGGTATGTCTGGAGCGTGGAGAGGGGTGACATACAAAAGTCAAGGTGCGAGAGGCAAGGAGGAAGCCTGTCACCAAGGGCCCAGGCATCATGTTAAAGAAATGGAACACAAATTTTTAGTTTTAATAATTTCTTCTGGGCTACTTTATTAAGAAAGGAAATGTTGAATGTCTGGGGTTGCCAGGTACCTAAGCAGAAATCTAAATGACTATACCAGACTACAATCCCCAAGAACTAGACATGTGATTTCTGTCATGTTATCAATAACCAGCCCAGTGGCAGCTAATAGTAGATACTGACAGATTTTTAAATAATTTACTGAATTGCAAAAAACTCAATGCCCAATGGAAAGTTCATTTAACTAATTGAACTTATTTTCTATTACTGGATAGCTCTTTCTCTTTTCTCTTTTATTTTAAATAATACTAACATGAACATCCCCGAATTTAAATCTTAAACTACATCTCTATTTACTCGACTGCTTAATAGTACAAATATTTTTAAGGCTCACAATACACTACACAGAAAAAAGAGGACATTCCGATTGTGCTCTACCCAGCAAATACTTAAAAGTGCCTATTTCTTCACATCCTCTGCACAGTTGGACATTTGATAATGATTGGCAATTAGCATAAAATCCTGGGGAAGGGGCCTGTCTGTTTTTATCTATGTGTATTTCTTTTGTTAAATTCATGAAGTCATATCTTTTATCCAGTACAAAATGGTTTATTGATTTTACTTTTAATTTGTAATGAAAACATTTTGGCCATGAATTTACTTGTGAGTCAGTTTTGTCTAAATTTTATAATACATTATTCTGCTGTTTAAATTGTCATTTTCTTTTCTAAAAAAAGTATAGTCTTGTATTTTGTGATCTGAGTTAAATCAGTATATCTTTTCCTCTAAGCAGTATATTTCTACATAATTGTAAGCATACTTTACAAATTAATACCATCTCTTTGTCTTATATGTTTTATATATATTTTCTGTTCATTTGCCTTTCATTTGAATTCATAAAAACTTTTAACATAAATTAATATTTTTGCTTTAAAATGTTATTCCTCCCTGCTTTCTATAGTTTATTGTTGTGACTTCATGAAATTAATGCACCACTTATTGTATTTTATTTTTAATTAGTAATAAAAACATTTAAACTATGGTGTTCCTAAGAGTCAAGTTTGGATTTTCGTTAAACTATTTTTTTATTATCATTATATTCCAAACGTATGTACTGTATTGATTAAGAGCTCGAGTTAGATAAGCTCGAGCTTATCAATTCAAATTCTGGTCTCTCAATAACAGTGTGACATTTAGGTAGCTCATTAGCCCTTCTATATTTTAGTGTTCTCATCTAAAAAAAAGTAGTGATAATAGTATCTACCTTGTATACTTTGCAAATACTTATGATGGCTCTGCCACGTTGAGTCGCTGATCTAAGTGCTTGCCGTATAGTGACAAAGAAGCCAGGCCACATTACTGTCCTCATGAAGGTTATATTTTACTGGGCAACTGACAGTAAATAAATGAACATATAAATACATCATATAATATCAGGGAGTAAATTAGTGCTTGGGAAAAAAGTAAGTCATCATAAGACTATGTATGGGACCCTGAAGTTGCTATTGTAAATACATTGTTCAGGGTTTGTAATATATAATATATCTAAAGTACTTTTGCCAGGGTTTGGCATATAATGGATGCTTAACAATATTAGCAGTTATTTATTAATTACAATTTAACTTTCTTCTTTAACTCTTAAGTTATTCATAAGAGTACTTTTTGGTGTGTTTGTCTTAATTCCAAGTGAAAAGATTATATTGATATAATTGAAAATAAAAATTTAAAAAGTTTGTTTTTAAGCAGTAAATATGGCTTCTAAATGTTCTGTATTTTGAAATTTTTGAGTATTTACTGTGACCTAACACAGAAATTACTTTAAAAATAGGCTGGAGGCTAAAAAGTTAATATTTTCTGTCTAAAGATTATCAAATTAGATATTCATATGTTTATCTTTTATCTATCAAGTTACTCATTTGATAGATTGAATTCCATTAATTATATCATTTAGATCATCATCCTTTATTATTATTTGATCAATGAAGAGCTAAAAGAGACATGTTGTTGCCACTTTCTTTTTGTTTATCTAAAAGTTTGATTTATGCATTTTAATGTAATGATGTTTAGGGCATAAATCTTTATGATTCATATCTTTACTGTAGATTATATCATTTATCAGAATAAAATGACATTCTATTTACTTTATTGTCTTTTGTTTGGGTTTAATAGTCAGGGAGAAGTCCTTGACAGAAATTTTACAGTGGAGCATATACAAGGTTGTCAGCAAAGAAATGAACAATTTACTTTTTCCTTTTTAAAATGTTAAGTTCTCTTTCATTTTTGTGTTTGCCTGATATTATTAATGTATACTTTTATTTTTCAGAGTCATTGTGCTTTAAGTGCATCTCTTTGATTTGCATAAATTTGATTTTTTTTTTTACCATAATTGAGAGCCTTTTAGAAGCTTTTTGTGTACTGTACTGGTTCTATATTACTGTGTTTATTTTTTTCTTTGTCAGTTGAGATGTTTTCCATCTGTTTTTCAACACTTTTCTTAAGTAAAAACACACTTACGTGCATGCGTGAACATACATTTTTCTATAATTACTATAGTGAAATCATCCATGTTTATTCTTTACTCTTCAAACTCTTCTTGTTCCTTCTGTTTGCCCCAGAAATAACCTAACCTCCATAATGTCCAATGTGTGCTACCTGTGTGAAGGTTTTGTAGTTTAATGGATTCCATCATAATGGCCTTTTCTCTATGATAAATTTGCTTCCATATCTCAGATGCCTGCTAATACCAGAAATTTGTTTATCTGGTTGAAACATAGTAGCTTGGTACAAACCTTCAGATCTGTAATTATTAGGCCACATGCATATACTAAATGACTATGAGTGCAAGAAAGGGTATAGATACTATTTACTGCATAAGGATATGAGTGCAGGGTGACAGCCAATTAGCTCTTTTAGTGGTCACATGGTATAGTGGCCTAGTGTTACTGTACACCACCTGAAGTGCTGATGGTGAACTCAGTCCAGAAGGTGGTGATACAGCCCAAAAATGTCAATATTATTGAATCAATAATATTGATAGAATGTAAGGTCTTTGTAGCTCCTCTTTTTTGTAAATAATTTTGTGCCTAGCTATCTATAACTCAACTTATTAGCAAACTTTATGTAACACAACCCACAGGTAACAATAGCTTGAATCCTATATGCACACATGTGTCCACTCTTTTCATCTCTTTTTTAATATTTGGGCACCTCCATAGTGAATTTCCAGATAAATGTTATCTAATTCCAAGTCAGTGAAAATAGTATTGACCAAGACAAACATAAGTCAGTGATCTTAGCCAAACCACACAAAAAAAGAAACCCCCACCCAGGTTGAGAATCAACATATTTCAGATAATATAGTTGTTCACTATACTTTTGAATTTACCTAATTGTGGAGTAATTAGGAACAGTTAGGAGCCACCAAGAGCTAAAACTTTTCTTACTCTGTAATTACTCTACAAGGTTTTATACAACTCTATCTAAATGGTTAATTTCATCATATTTAGCTTGGTATTCAAAGAGAACCATCTTTTATTTTTATTTTTTAGCCTGTGTTCTGTGGTTATTTCTAGCATTTCTATGAAATAAATAACTTTTACTTCTTCTTGGAGAAAAAAAAATAAATAATGCAAATTGGTCTAAGAGTCTGACTAGGGTCAAGAGCTTTCTAATTAAGAGGGGTTACCTCCTAACTTCAAAAGAGCTGCTCTACATGGCAGGGGTGGGGAGCCTTATAGTGAAATAAAATGGACTCAAGGAATCTGAGGATAGTTTTAGAACACAAGTTGATTTTTGTCAGGAAGGATGACTTTGATTTTTTGTAATGGCATCAATGAATCAGGCCCTAGCAACCTGTTCCTATAATAAAAGAGGTAAAAATCATAGAAAGTAGCTTTAGTAACAACAATAAAAATTCTGAAGGCATTATACTAAATGGAGAGTACTAGCTACCTATCCCCCTTTCTGCTAGTCTAATTGGGATCAAAATGGTGCTGGCAATGGGACTACCTTCTATTTTAGTAAGAGAACAGACCATATTAATAGAGTAAAAAGGATCAAAGGCTTCAGGAGAATTTTAATGGCCAAGAAGAACTATTGGGTGTTCTGGGACATAGGATTACCAGATAAAATGCAGGGCGGCACTCAGTTAAATTTGGATTTCCAAAAACAACAAGTAACTATTACTATATGTTCATTCTGGGTAATTATTTACCTGAAATTCGAATTTGACTGGACACTTTGTATTTTTCATTTGTTTAATCTGAAAACCTATTCCTAAAGCTTTCAGACAAAGAGAGGCCTCAGGTAGCTTGGAGTCCTTGTTATTCTTCCAAATAAAAAATTATTTTTTTTAGTTGGTGTGTTTTCATCTTTGTATCTTAACTATCATCATGCAGTTTCATTTATCCTGGAACAGCTAAGGTGTTTATTTTCCCCTCACACAGATAAAATATTCTTAAATCATTCTGAAATTCCCTTTTATTTTGCAGCATTATTACGTATTTCCTTATCAATATCTGAATATAGGAACGTCATCTGCTAGAACTTACATTCATTGAGTTCTCACTGATCAAATTCAAACTCCTTTAAAAAATGTGCTGTATAAAAGCAGAAAATGCTATTTAATAAATGAACAAATATGTAAAGGAAGAGAGGAAGAAGGAAAAAAACCTGGTAATTATGTAAAAAAAGTAAGTGTTTATATCTGACCATTATAGTGTTTAGCTTCTCTTGTAAGTAAATGAAAACTAAGTAAACTCACTGTGTTTGCATATTTAGCTCAATCTAAGAATGTTCATGGCTTATTTCTAATTCTTACATAGACACATTCCCTTGTGTATTTCTCAAGCTTTAAGATGAATGTACCCGTTTATCTTGTCACTTTGACAATTTCAACTGAAAGGTTTTTTAACTGATGTCAGTAAGAAAACTACTGCTATTTGTTAAAAGAATTTGAGCAAGGCAGTTTGGAAGCTAGAGACATGTTTCTCTAGCCCACTCTTTCCCTAAAAGAAAAATAGTAGCCTCCATTTTATGAAAAGGAAGTGTACAATATCCTCAAAGATTCATAATGCAAATTTGAATAATAGGCCCTCAAGTGTGTGGGAGTATGTGTGCACATTTAGGGTTGAGATGTAGGCCATGGCATTAGACTGCTAGAGATAGCCTGAAGCGTAAAACTTACCTCCTTAAAAATCCCAAAGGCAGAAGTGACAGTTTTCTTGATGGGCTCCCACGCATGGGCTCCTCAAGCAGCAGTTACAAGTTAGAAAGGGAAATGCTTGGATAAGGTTTCCTCAACTCCACCTAGCCAGTTTACTCCTATCCCTCACATATGGATTTTGTGCTCATTATGCTTGTACTCAGCGTAACCCAGTCCCACGTGTGGCTCCAAAGAGCATCTCAAGATGGTAAAGCCAGCTGGTTTGACAGTTGCTGCACCCCCTGAAAAATGGTGGTAGACATCCTGGCTACCGTGAACCCCTACTACTTGTGGGAGTTAGCATGCACATGGGAGAATACCCAAAACGCCACTCTTGTCTCTTGCCAAGGCTGTCCGCAATTCTTCACTTCCAGGTTGTTTTCTTGTCAGAGAGTACAGGGAACGTCAACACAATTGAAGACGCAGTGACTCCGGCTTATGAAATCAAAAGTGCCCAACTTCCTGTCAGGATCACATGGGCAGAAACATGCATTGAATGCAGAGCTTAGAAGCAAAATACAACTGTGCCGTGGGTCCTTTTGATTGGTTATTTTTCAGGTTAATTCACACATGGTTCTATAGTCCTAACCTTAGATCACAATGCTGAAAGAATTGTTGAGGCCTCCAGCTGCCTGACCTTGAGCACATCACTTTACCTTTCAGAACTGCTGTTTCTTTCACTGTAAAATAAAGAGAAAAGCGCTGATTAGCTGATCTCTAATGACACTCCACCACTCTCTTAGTAAAGGAATGTATTTTGCACTGATAGCAGAAATCCAACTACAGTGGCTGAACCAGCTACACAGGCTTATTTTTCTCACGTAAAAAAGTATGGGAGGTAGAGAGTGAAGGCTGCATAGAGGCTCTCTAATGCCAGCAGGAAGCAATACTCTAGTATTTCTGCTCAGTGAGTAACTTTTGAATTTATGCTTTTCACTTGCAATTTCAAGAAGGCTGTTCTGACTCTAGCAATTGCATCTAGGTTGGAAGAAGGGCAAGACAGTTTCCAGAAAAGCATACTCCTTTGTTAAAAGCTTACCTAAAAGACCCATCCAAAAACTTATATGTAATCAGCCATAACTGTCACAAAACTATATTATAGCTATAATAGAGGTTGAAAAATACACATTTTTTTTTTCATTAGGTACATTGGCACCCACATAAGCATTGCATTCTCTTAATAAACAAGAAGGGAGAATATAGTCAACACGAACAGAATATACTTTAATCTACAATTCTATACTATTTTCATTTTATGTTTTTGTGCAATGCATCTTTTAAATCATTGGGAACAAACATAGATCATTTTTTCAATTTTTTTTAAGAATCTCTGTAACTTAGAGACTAGTTAACCTGAATTAGGAAGAATGGTCTTAGAATGATGATTTCTTGACACTCCTAAAGTTTGTCCCAGGGTGTACCACACTAATACAGCTTGTGTCTTTTCAGACCAGTTTTTATTTAACCCTCTTTCATTCCTTTCTAGGCTTATTCACTCAACCTCTCTTTTTTTATCTCATCTTAGCAGAGTTATACTTTCCAGATAAACCTCTTCTTGGGAACTGTTTAATAACTTGTAAAACATGTATTTTAAATAAATTGTCTCTAACAACATTTACACCATATAATTGGTTCTGTGTCCAGTTCAAGACATGCTCCTCAATCTATAACCAGCTTTCTAAGACTAGCCTACTTAAATTCCTAACAGGTGTAATTTCACTGTCTAATAATCAATCTTTTTCTCTATTCCATCATTTCAGGTAGATTTCCCTTCTGTGTTCTTTATTGCTGTGCAAGATTAAGTCATTAGATGCTGCTCTGAATGCCCTTTATGATTTATAACTACTTACACAAGTTCTTTGCCATGTGACTTTGTGGTACCATCTTCTAGCATAGAAAGAGCATATTTCCCTTCCCCAGTAATATAGAGTTCAGCCATGGTTTATGTAGGTGAAAGTGGAAGTGTTCCAGTTCTACGTTACGTTCTGAAAAAAGCCTCTTGCTTCTCCTTTTGCCCTCTTTAACTCCAGTCATTTATCAAGAAAATATTCCTAGATAGCCATTCAACCAAAGCAACAAATGGAGATGGTCTGAAATTAACCTAAAATTAAGCCCAAAACCAAACTTTGCTGACATTGGCCCTAAAACAGAGCTACCTGAGCTGACCCACAGAACTTTAAGTAATATAAAGCTCTTTGAGGAAGCTATTGGTATTTTGAGATGGTTTGTTACACTGCATTATTGCAGCATACCTGACTAATTCAATTGGACTAGAGGAAATTTGCCTACTTCAGATGGCTAAAATTAGTGATAATAAAAGCTGGTGAGTTTCTGTGTGGCAAATGGCCTCTAAACCCTGTGGTAATTCCAAATTGATTCTCAAGATCTCTGTTAATGTCAGAATTTATTCAAGAAGGAACCACAATAAGGCAAGCAGGGGAAAGGGAGATCTTCACAGCCTCAATCAGCCATAGAAAATGAACCATTGCCCAGGTTTTGTTCACCTCACTGGGTGAACTTCCCAGATCTATGTATCTGGCTTCCTATTAGACAGGACTCCTATGCCTATTCAGCCATCAAAATGTAAGCATACAAATACGGTATTTTTTTTTTTTTTTTCAGAAAATGTGAGAAGGTTTTCAAAAAAGGTGACATGGAGATTTGAGGCATTGTAATAATGAATAATTCATCACACTACTTAGCTTCCCAAAAAGGGCAGTTGAGGACTCAGAAGGAAATTGGAGTTGCTGTCTTCTCCATAATTGACAAGTGCACCTTGGAAAAAATATAAGCATCTCTTTTATCAGCTTGGGTCCTGGATATACTTCTGAGCACACAGCAGAAACATGACTTCAGCCCTGGCTGTTTGCCATTTATGGCAGGAGCCCCATGGGACCAGATGCATCTTCTGCTCCAGGGTTGATCAGCAGGGCCCAAACAGTAGGAGTCTGGAGAGAACTGGGGAAGAGAAGTCACCTCGGGAAGCCCAAATTGGCTGCCTGTGTTAGTGGCATGAGGGGATCCTGAGAGATGCCCTCCACTCCTTGTCACCACACTTTCTATCTCTGAAATAAAATAAACTAGACAGCAGCTACATCTGGCCACCCTCAGAGGGGTAGCTGCTGCCGCTGGTTTATTTCCCACTTGGCTTTGAAGTTACATGGTGCCTACTCCACCAGTCAGCTGGCAGCCTTTTCTGAAAACTTCTTAGAATTCTATTTTCTGTGCTCCGAACACTTACTGTTATGTATAGTCATCCAGTCACCAGTGGAAGCTATATCCGGGAAGTGTATGTGGTTCAGTAAACCCTCTGCAAGCATGAGCTCCTTTCAAATGAAATGTGTCTTCCCTTGGTAACAGGATGACTTGCTGTAAAGTTAAGGTAGCTGGAGAGCCTACTGAGAAATTGCCTAATATTATGTTTTATTAACATAGTAAGTAAAAAAGCAAACATGGAAGGAATTTTTTCCCCCACTATTGAGAAGTCAAGCTTCTTTTGCTCTTAAGGTCGGATTGTTCTTCCATAAGAGCTAGGGGAGCAGTAATCAGCCTCATATTTCTAGACAGAAAAGAGGTTGCTAAGTAAATCTGAGTCACTCAGATGATAAATAAGCTTTTGTCCATCGATGGTCCATGGGTCTATGGTAGGAGTTCACCAACTCAAAGCCTTCCAAGGAAGAGGCAGACGTGGAAATGACCAATGCTGACCTGGTAAGGTAAATTCTAGCTGACTCCTGGCTTTCTGGGCAATGGTAGGAAACATTAGAAACCGGCAAGTTAGTGGGATCATGCCCTGCTCAAGGTGGGCCGATGCCACTCAATTCCAGCTGCCTGTTGCTATAGTATTTGGGAATACATTTGTTCTTTTCTATAACAAAAAGCAACAGCAGTGACAGCACCCATGGACATAGAACAGCAGAGCTTCCTTCCTCTTCAGTCTGGGGACTAAATTAGCTTCCCAGGATTCTTCTTTGATAGAAGCAATGCATAGAAAATCTCTGCAAGATGACTAACATTGGATGGTCGTATGAGTTTGGGTTATTTGAGGACTGGAGCAGAAACTACTAATTACATCCAATAAATTATAGTGGCTTGAACTAGAATGTTGGAGAATACTATTACTAGTCAGTTTTCAACAATAAAAATCTCTGTTCTTAGACATATGAATGGTTTGAGTTTTGAGTTGCTTCTATTGAAGATAATTACATAAATAAGAAATTGGGGAATGGGTAGAAAAACAGAACATAAAATGGGTGGCAGAAAAATCAAAACATATTTTGCAATGATCCTCTAGGAAAAGTAAGGGAAGATAGGAGAGGGCAAATCTCTGTGTCCTATTTGTGTTCTGGTGGTTGGTAAGGTGGTTGGTACATTTGTTTAAAGGGATAGGTGTTAGTGAGAAGAGGAGACGGGGCTTACTAGCTCCAAGTCACACAATCAGGTAGCTTTTTAATATTTGGTTGGAGAACCAGATGGAGGATAAAAAAATGTTGTTTAACATATTAAAAATAAACATATGAATTAAGTCAATTGAAGAAAGTGATCCAAAAATATAATTATAAGGTAAAGAATCACAAATGGAAATTTCAAGCATATATGCATCATTTATAGTTTAAGATTTTTAGTGTTTTTAATTTGGGTTTTCTTTAGAGAACTATCTTAATGGATTTTTTTTGTACCAGCAGCTGTAACAAACCACAGAAGCCAAACTATACTAGATTTATTGGAAGATAATTTATTTGAAAGATACTAGGTAGCTTACAAAATCATCAGGAATGCTATAGGGCCAAGTTTAGAAAAGAAACAAGTAATAAATGAAAGTAAGATGTAGCCAATATCTTACCATAGAAGCCCTACCCCTGAACTTCACTCACTGCTGGGACACTCCTTGCTGGGACACAAGGCTCATCGTTCCATAGCAGACTCCACACATAATCTCTGAGCATACCTTAATCTTCATTTTACTTTCTCAAGAATCAAAGTGTTTGTAAGCAGCATCTACTCTGCCATGTTTAGGGTGATTTTCTGTATCACAGCTGCCCTCAACCTTCGTATCCCACAGAGAAAGGTAGACTTCTAACAGGAATACTCCAATATAGGAAGAGTCTTCCAAAACGAGTTCATACACACAAATGACAAATGCCTTTTACATTTATTAAATTGTGTGTAGATTATATAGTTTTTACTAGCTCTCTTAAGATGAATTTTCTTATAAAAATTTATTTTATCATCTGTAAATCCTTGTGTCATTGAGACCTTTCTACTACCTAAGTCAACGACAAGGGAAAGATTACCATATAATTGTATGAACCCAATCGAAACTATAAAGATGAAGTAAATCTGTTGTGCATCCGTTGGCCGCTCTTTCTCTTCAGCTGCAGACATAGTTAACAAGTCTGCATTACTGGCACCACTGTTCCAAAAGAAAGCAAGATAAGAAAGAAGAAGTTGAAAGACAAAGAGAAAGAAAGAAACAGATACACAAAAGATCTTATCTCTATCTAAAGGAATAAAAAAGATGAAATTACTTAAGAACACTAATAATATTTATGCCTTAAGCTAAGCACATAAATCATGAGTTGTTTAGAATACGTATCAATCAGAGTCATTCCTGGCATTTCAGCAAGGAATAAATCTAGAGGGGATAAATTTTGATCTAACTTGAACCCATTATTATTATTAGTCACTTATTCATTCACTTAATCAACAGATATACATGGACATCTACTTTATACAGAAGATCAAACAATTGAGAAAAAGAACACTGATGAGCAAAGTCAAGATAGGTAAAAACAGGATCATTAGGGACAAAAATATATTATAAAATTATATTTTAAAGTAGTCTCATGCTTCAGAAATATTCAAGAGGCAATGGTAAATAAAAGAAATTAATTCTAAAATTCTTATGGAAATGCAAGTGACTATGCAAACAATCTTAAAAGAAAAAAACATGTTAGAAGACCCAATTTCAACATTTGCTACAAAGCAACAGTAATCAAGAGAGCATAATACTGGCATGGGAAAGACATATAGACCAATGGAATAAAATGGAAAATCCATCAATAAACCCATACATCCATGGTCAATTGACTTTTAGGAGAGATAACCAAACAATTGAATGAGGAGAAGAATAGTCTTTTCAAGTAATAGAGCTGAGAAAACCAGATATTCACATGAAAATAAATAATTTGAACTTCGCTTATCTCCTATACCAACTTTAACTAAAGATAGAACAAAGACCTAAATTAAAGAGCTAAAACTTAGAGGAAAATAGGTATAAATCTCCATGACCTTGGATTAGACCTGTTCCTTAGATATGATACCAAAAGCACAATCAATGACAAAATAAATTGAACTACATAAAAATTAAAAGCTTTTGTGCATAAAAATAGACTAAAAATAAAGTGAAAAGATGGCCCACAAAATGAGATAACATATTTGCAAAGCATATATCAGGTAAGTGTCTAGTATCCAGAATATAAAAAGTCTTACAACTTAAAGAACCAAAAACAAATAATATAATTTAAAAAACAAGCAAAGAGTTTGAATAGACATTTCTCCAAAGATATCCAAATGGCAACTAGGCACATAGATATTCATCAGCATTCATCATTAGGAAAATGCAAATCAGAACCACAATGAGATATCACTTCACACTCACAAAGATGTCTAGAATTTTAAAAAAGCAAAAAAAACAAGCAGAAAATAACAAGTCTAGGGCAGGACGTGCAGAAATTGGAAACTTCATACACTGCTGGTAGGAATGTAAGATTATAAAGCCACTGTCAAAAATATTTTGGTATTTCATTAGAAAGTTAAGCAGAAACCGATTGATCCAAGATGGCGGATTAGGAGCAGCTCAGGATTGCAGCACCCAGTGAAAGTGCAGAGGGTGAGTGGATGCCGCATTTCCAGATGGATTTTTATTACCCCTAGACCAGGAGATTCCCAGGCGGAGCAGCCCCACAGGTCGCCAGGGCGGCTGTTTTGGCTGGGGCGGCTGCTTTGCCGGCGCCGCGGCGCGGTGGGTCTCCATACAAAACACACTGGTCTGTGTGCCCTTTTAACTGGCGAGTGGAGCTATGGGAAGGCAGATTAAAAAGGGGACTGAATCAGGGAGCCAGCCCAGGAGATCCCCAGGCAAAAAAGTGCTACGAATCTCAGTGCCGCTGTTTCAGACTGCGCAGTGTGTCCCCACAGGGGAAATCACACAGATCCCGGCGCCTTTTCAACAGGCAACTGGAACACCTGGGAGTCGACCATTCAACTAAAAAAACAAAAGGCTCTGAGACAGAGAGCCAGGTGATCAGGCTCGGCTAAAACAGCAATTGGAAAAGCTCTTGGTTAAGAGTTTCGCAGTGGGCGCAGCTGAACCCGGGAC
>CAUYQU010026676.1:0-69962 GCA_963574635.1 Cheracebus regulus | reverse complement strand
ATCCATCCATCCACCCAACCATTCATGCATGCTTGCATGCATGCATCCATCCATCCATCCATGTTTGCTAAGCCTTTCCCAAGTGTCAGAAACCATGCACTTTCTATTGCACTGAGATACTAACATCAAAATGGTAGCAGCAGCTATTGTACTTCTGTTTGGGCTCAGATGCAATGAGGAACACTGGTGTATAGCTGTTTTGAGGGCAAAGAATATCCAGATTGGTCCTGTGATTGTTTCCACACTGGCAGTAATCCAACTGATAGGAACCTTATGCTCAACAGCTAGGATCATGCCTTTTTATGAGTCATTGTAAAGTGCCAAGTGCACTGACATATACTTCATAAATGCTAAATAATAACAAGTCAGTGAACCTAGAAGTATTGGATTCAGTATTCGAGACATTAAATCCAAGTTATGCTGTTCTAGAAGCAAGGCAAACAAATAAATCAACCCCAAATCAAATAAAGCCCACATCCATCCCCAGCCAGCAGTGGGTATTGTATGGAATGCTCTTTATGGGTGAGTGGTTATCTCATGAAGGGGCACTTGTTAGTATTTTACCTGACAGATCACACACAATGCCTTGCCTGTGATTTGGGAGAAGAGTTTTATATCCAGCCCACAGTAGACAACAGCAACACTATATTCTTAAGGCTCCAATTCCCTTTCTTTGATGCCAGAAAATAATGTCTGCTGAAGCCCTGGAGAAGAGTAACAGTCACCCCACTGAGCAATTAGACTGATCCTGGTGGGGAGTCTCTGTAGGCAGTACTGGGAGACACTGTTTGTATTTCAAAGCCAGGATTTAGTTTTCCTTTAAGATGTAAGTCTTTTTAGGGGTCCCTGCGATTTCTTGAGAGTTTAGGCACACAATCTACAAAGCCTGAAATGCCACATAATCCTGTATTGGCAACTGAATTGGATACAGCATGGTCTGAGTGGTTTTCTGAATCACAGCCCAGAGCTCTGACCACGGCCTGGTGCTGTCTGATATGGGGTCTCTGGGCATGGCCCCTTCTCTCTAGGAGTCTGCCATCTTGGTTGCACATGTGTACATGATTTACTGGGACTCACATTCCCTTAGTCATTTCAGTCATGACACCCTTAGGAGCAAAACCCAACCTTCCATAGCAAAAGACCGACAGCAAAGCTCATTGCACATTAGGAGGCAATGACCATGAAATCTAAGGGAGTGACACAGACTGGCAAGATCTCATTTGAACATCGTCTAGGAGGAGATGCCATTCTTCAGGGGTCACTTCCAAAAAAATTTTACTCTCATTCAATTGCAGCCAAGGGAAGTAGAGCCAAGAAGCCCACACACCAGACACCTAGATCTGCCAGTGGATTGCCGAGTAGAGGACGACAGAGCCAGGAATCAAAAGGTAATACGGCCGTCAGGTGCCGACCGTGCTACATTTTCTACAGCTATAAGATGATTCCAGCCAGTTTCACATGGTGCAGACCTAGCTCATTACATCTTATAGAAGCGATTGCACATGTGAACAATACGATGTTTTCAGTGGTTAGGATGGTGGTTCTCAAACATTACTGAGCATCCCAATCACCCAGAGAGTTCATAAAAAGGCGGATTTCTGGTCTACAACCTCAGAGATTCTGACTTGGTATATCTGGGATGAGGATCTTTTTAGCAGTGATGGGAGCAGATGGCCTGTCCACCATGCTTTTAGAATGTCCACCATGCTTTTGGAAATCATTGCTTTAAATCAGTGTTTCTCAATCTGATGGGATCTCAGTGATGTGAGCAGATGGCCTGTCCACCATGCTTTTAGAATGTCCACCATGCTTTTGGAAATCATTGCTTTAAATCAATGTTTCACAATCTTCACAAGCATGCAATTTAAAGAGTTTAGGGAAACCCTTTCAAAATAATCCAGTTTAAATTTCTCATTTTGCAGATGAAAAAACTGAGGGGTCAAGTAACTTTCTCAAGGTCACTCAGACAGTTATAAGTACAAACTTAGGATGACAAGCCACATTTAATCATAGTGCCCTTTGTACCATTTCATTTGGTGAATCTTCTCTCCATCAAGTCCTGTTGAACATGTACACACGTAAGTAGAAACTAGAATGCATCTGGATTATCATCCAGATGTATTATAATGATACTATCTAAATTATAATTATAATGATGTGAGTGATTTTCATATTCATAGAAACAACTGGTGAGAACTTCAGTGTTGCAAAAACAAACACTAGAAAAAATGAATTCAGAAAGAAATGACACCTACCTTCCCCAAATCGATGGTGAAGGTGACAGGAGCAAGGACTCAAAGTTGTCTTCTTAACAAGCATGACATCTATGTTCCCCAAATCAGAGTCTATAATAAAACAAAAAGTAAATAGTTTCAACAAAGTGTACATATTCCTGATACTGTATCAAAAGAAAAGTACATGCTTTCCACAAGCTGTTCTAGAGTCAAACCAGATTGAAGTGTCATCAACATGGTTATCATCCCTAGTTCAATACCTCACTTGACTTTGTGTCACCATTGTCAGTTTAAGCTGAAGATTTCTGTCTCAGCAAATTCCAGATGTGTCATGACAAGGGCCATTAGAAGATTAGCCCATGGACTTGACTCTTAGCTATTATAACAGAACACCCCCTCAGCTATGGGCTATGAAGCTCTGAGAACTTTTGACTCAATTTTTGGCTCTTCTCTTAGAAGAGAGTGAAAACTGGATACACCCTCATTTCAAATGAATACGAAGTCAGAGAAGGCAATCTAAGAAGAGTGACTAGATCTCCATGATTTCAGAGATTACATTTGTACTCATTAATTAGTTAACTGATTGACTCTTTAATTCATTCAAGAATGATTTATGAAAACTTTTCATGTACTAGGCAGTTGTTCTACTCAGTGAGATGCTAGGTTTTACCCAATGTGAAACAGATTGGCTGAAAGAGGGAAAATACCCATCATTAGCTGGTAATTCTATAATAATTTAGCGGAAAGACCAAGGTCTAACAAACTTACAGGTTGGTTATACAGGCAAGGGCACTTAAGTGGGAGTGGCCCAGGTCAAGTTCTAGGAGACCTTGAGCTACAGGAAGGTTTCTCAGCCTCAATAGTATTGATATTTGGGGCTGAGTAAATCTTTTTGGGGTGTGCGGGCTGTCCTGTGAATTGTAAAATGTTTAGCAGTATTCCTGCCCTCTAACCACTAGATGCCAATAGCATCAGTCCACCCTCCAGTTATGACAACCAAATGTGTCTCCAGATTTTTCCATATGTCCCTGATTAAGAATCACTGGAGTCTAGCAGTAACTACTAGAGGACCTCTTAAGGGCATTGTGCCAGGGCTCAATACACATCTTCACATTCAGTCTCGACACTAGCTTTTCAAAGCAAGCATTCTTATTTCTCTTCAAAACATGGTAAAACTAAAGTCCAGAGGTGCTAAGGGAATCATCCAATATTACACAACTGGCGAGCACTGGAAAAGATTTGAGCCCAGGGTTATTTGACTTCAAGGCTTATGTTCATTGCTTCCTATTATTTTGCTATGACATCGTTTGAGCATTTGGAAAAGTACAGAGAATAACCTAATAAAGATCTGTGTACTTAGAACTCCATTTTCACCACTGCTAATGTTTTCTCCCATTGCTTTATGCTTTTGGACAATAAAATGGTATAAATGGAGATGGATCTTTCTGGTAGACATTCTCAATCCTTTCTCTTTCACTTTCTTCCCCCAAATCACCATTCTACTGAAGTTGTTGCCCTGTCCTTCCTGGGAAAGATTTTATATTTTCTTACATGTACATGAGTAGTCTCATAAATGATACATAGCACTTGAAGAAAAGTACGTAAAGGTATAAAATCTTGTGCAGTTGGTTTCCTTTACTCAACATTAAGTTTTTGCCATGTTGGAGCTACAGTTTCAATTCTTTTATTTCAATTGTATTGGGATAAATAGACCATGGTGGCTTGAGCCATCCCCCTTTTGCTGGACACTTAGGTTGTCCCCTGTTTTTCACTGTTACAAGCCACATCATGGGGAACATGGCTGTGTACTTGTGTGTGTGTACACATGTGCAAGCGTTTCCCTAGAAAGACAGCCAGAGGTGGGATATCTGGGTTGCAGGATGTGCATATCTTTGACTTTATTAGATATTGCTAAATTGCTCTCCAAAATGATTGTACTAAATTACACTCCCTCCAACACATTGTAAGAGTGTTCATTTCTTCACATCCCTGCCAACGTTCAATATTTTCAAACTTTATAATGTTTGCCAGTCTGATTGGGGTGAAATAGCATATAATTATTGTTTCAAAAGCCTATGTTCTTAACCACTACTCTTACTGTCTACACTCCTTGAAGCTTCAGTTATGTAAAATGGAGAAAATACCTTTGCCGATTTCTTGAAGTAGTAATAAATTCTCCTGGTGTAATATGCGAATGCATTTTATAAGTATGAAGTGCCACTTTTGTTCATTGCTGGCAGTGGGAGAGAAAATGTGCAGTTTCTACAGCAGGCAATCTGATGAAATCTATCACAATTTCAAATGTACACATATTTTCTTCTAACTTAAAAAACAATTTCAAAATTATAGAAAAGTTGCAAAAATAGCGAAGAGAATTTCTATACACCTAGATTGTCTAAACATTAACATTTTAATCACATTTGAATTATAATTATATTTATGTGCATGTGTATTACATGTACACACACATTATTTTTTCAATGACGGTAACTCTGACAATTTTCTACATTCTGGTATATAGCCATGGAAAAGTTGTCAAAATCAAGATATTAACATTGCTATACTACTATTACCTAATTTATATATCTTATTCAAATGTTATCAGCTGCCTTACTATTGTTCTTAATCGTCAAAGAAAAGATTTTTTTTCCTTCCCCAGGATCCAATCTAAGATCATTTGTTGTACTTAGCTGTCAAGTCTCTTAATTTCACTTCATATGGAATAATTCTTTAGCCCTTTTTTGTCTTTCAGGACCTCGGCATTTTTGAAGAGCACTGGTCAGTTATTTTGAAGAATATCCCTCATTTTAGGTTTGTCTGATGCTTCCCTGTGATTAGATCCAGGGTATGCATTTTTGACAAAAATAACATGGAAGTGGTGCTGTGTGCACCATATGTCAGTTCACCCCCACATGGGTGATGCTATTTCAATTGCTTGGTTAGGGTGGGGTCTGCCAGGTTTTTATTGTTCTTTTTGTAATTGGTAAGTATCTTTTAGGGAGATACTTTGAGACTCTGGAAACATCCTATTTACATCAGCATGGACTCATGGATTTCATGAGTTATACTGTGTTACTATCAATGTTTATTTGATGCCCAAATTGTTCCATGCTTGGCTAGTGGGGGCCCCTTCATTCTTGCTCCTGATATGTGTCTTTTGACATGTCCCTATTTTTCCATGAGCGTTTCTTTACTTTCCAGCACAATAAGATGTCCCAGGTTCATCTTCTGTCTTCCTAGCTCCCATCCTGGAATGGGCCGTTTTCCAAGAGCTTTTGCTCCTTGAAGTAGAGAATAATATTTAGAAACCAAAATCTGGGTGCCAGGCATGTTCTTTGTTGGTACATCATTTTTTTTTTTTTTTTAGATGGAGTTTTGCTCTTGTTGCCCAGGCTGGAGTGCAATGGCACCATCTCGGCTCACTCCAACCTCTATCTCCTGGGTTCAAACGATCTCCTGCCTCAGCCTCCTGAGTAGCTGGGATTACAGGTGCCCACCATCATGCTCAGCTAATTTTTATATTTTTAGTAGAGACAGAGTTTCACCATGTTGGCTAGGCTGGTCTTGAACTCCTGACCTTAGGTGATCCACCTGCCTCGGCCTCCCAAAATCCTGGGATTACAGGCGTGAGCCATCCCCCACCGCCAGCCTGTGCACCTTTTAACCTAGCAATTTATCTTTCAGGAATTCTTGCAGCAGATAAACCCACACACTTGTTAAAGGATTTATGTGCAAGGTTATTAATTGCAGTATTATATAGGATAGCAAAAGATTAGACATAACCTAAAGATCTATAAATAGGAGAATGGCTAAATAAATTATTTGAATCCATACAATGAAATTCTATGTATCCATAAAAGATTAACAAATTGCTTTAAAAAGATATTGTAGAATTTAAAAAATCAAAATATACAACTGTGTGTCTAGTGTGTTACCATTACACACTACTAACAGGAGTTAAATATATACAGTTACATATATATGTGTATATGCTTGCTGATTAATGCATAAAATATCTCTGGAAAAATGCACAGGAAACCAAAAACATTGATTGTAGGGAAGAAATTGGGTAGCATGGGGAACAGATGGAAGACAACCTTTACTACTAACTTTGTTGTGCCATTTAAATTTGGGAGCATATGAAGTATTAAAAATAAAATGCTGTAAAACATAAAATAAATATAGCATTAATAAAGCATTATTTTAACCTAAGGTATTCACTGCTAACTCAAATATCAGAAGGGGAATTCTGTTTTCTGGGAAAATTGGCCAGCTAAAAGTATAACTCCAATTTGGTCACTATTCCTTTGTTATAAATATACACATTCCTATGATTCTTTTTTTTTTTTTTTTTTTTTTTTGAGGTGGAGTTTCACTCTTGTTGCCCAGGCTGGAGTGCAATGGCGTGATCTTGGCTCACTGCAACCTCCACCTCCCAGGTTCAAGTGATTCTCCTGCCTCAGTGTCCAGAGTAGCTGGGATTACAGGCATGTGCCACCACACCTGGCTAATTTTGTATTTTTAGTAAAGACAGGGTTTCTCCATGTTGGTCAGACTGGTCTCAAACTCCTGACCTCAGGTAATTCATACGCCTTGGCCTCAGAAAGTGCTGGGACTACACTTTCTGAGTAGTAAGTGTATGGCACAGGCATGAGCCCTTGTGCCGGCCCTGTGATTCTTTTATGACATAACTTCTCCATCTGTAATATGGTATAATAATATCACTAACACATATACCAGAGAAAATGAAACTGACGCAGTAGCGCTAAGAGAAGCAGTCTAAAAACACAAAGTGCCAGGCTAGGGTGGCTATTAATAATGCTACACTTTCACATTTAAGTGAATTTAATCCATATTTGTGAATGAAAGGATGAAAGAATGGATAAAGTGATAGGAGAAGGAAGATGGCAGAAGAATTATATTGAATTGCTTGAGTTTCAAGAAAACCCTTTTAAAAGCACGGGAATAAATTTAAGGAGCAGACTTAAGGTAGATAGATTGTGTTAATGCATTGTGTTATCCAATACTTCACTGAAGAATTGTGATACTCCAGGGAAGCAACACAGCCTAGCAGCTGATGCCATGGGTTTTAGAATCAGGAAACTTAACATTCATAGTCTCACATTCATACACACTAGCTATGTGACCTGGAGTAAGTTATTTAACTGCTATCTGCCTCAGTTTCCTCCAGAGCTAGAAGGGTTCTCAGAGATGATCTAATCTCTGTCTCTTATTTTCCAGATGAGACAAGATAAAAAAGAGTGTGAGGAGCCCAAGTGGTTGCCCAAAGTGGCATTGCCAACCAGAAGCAGATTCAGCCCCCGAACAAGGAGGTAGATTGCACACAGGCACAAATTCCTTGCATCAAGAAAGTCTTTTCTCTACCCCTTTAATGTGGTAAAAATGAAGGTGTGTGAGAGTGCAGCCTGGACTGTAAGGGGTCTTGGAGCTTCTTTCTGCTTCTCTCACTCTTGGAATGCTGCTGCCATGTGAAAAGACTGGGGTTAGCCTGTGGAAGGATGAGAGACCACATGGAGGAGAGACAAGAATCCTCAGCAGAAGCCCTCCAATGCCAATCAGCTGGCTGACTGCCAGATATGTGACTAAGGGGCCCCCGAGCACTCAGCCCCCACCAAGCCACCAGCAGGTTACAGAAACCAGCTGAGTTGGTTCGGACTAGAAGACCTGCCCTAGCCATCCAGCCATCCCAGCCACCCCAAGGAACCATGAGATAAATCAATAAAATGTTGTTGTTTTAAGTTTGGTGTGTTTGTTACACAGCAAGAACTGTTAACAAACCCAATGATAGCCTCTTTTCAATGAAACTACAGTTACACTTCATTTCTAGGAGGTCCTTTTTTTTTCAATTTACAGACAGTCTCGCTCTGTCACCCAGATTCGAGTGCAGTCAGTCACTACAGCTTCAACCTCTTGGGTTCAAATGATTCTCCCACCTCAGCCTTCTAAGTAGCTAGGACTACAGGCACATGCCACCAAGCTTGGCTAACTTATTTTGATTTTTTTAGAGATGGGGGTCTCAATATGCTGCCCCGACTGATGTTGAACTCCTGACCTCAAGTGATGCTCCTGCCTCAGCCTCCCCAAGTGCTGGGATTACAGGCACGAGCCACTGTGTCCAGCCTCTAGGAAGTCTTGGGTGACCAATTCTCCACCTAGATCGACGGTCTCTCCCCACCCACACCTTGCCTGGTCTGTGTCCCTCTCCTTCCAGAAGCAGCTTCTGTTTCTGCCTGGGATCCTATGAAGGCAGGGATAAATTTCGTGACCTCCAGAGTCACAGATCATCGTCCTTCTGCAGCAGAAGCAGGAGAGACTGGCGCAGGACCCAGAGGGCTGCTAGTTGCAGGAGTCCTTCCGCCCCACCTCTTACTTCACAGACTCTAGACCCCTGTTACCGGTACACCAATTACACTGTTGTTAAATTATTCAGGATTAGAAGGAAAGGTGCTTACCTGGCACTGGCTGCACAGTGCTAGGCAACAGGGAAAGAACATCCTATAAACATGAAAGCCCTGACGGCCGGGCGCAGTGGCTCACGCCTGTAATCCCAGCACTACGGGGGAGGCCCAGAAGGGCAGATCCTTTGAGGCCAGGAGTTCGAGACCAGCCTGGCCAACATGGTGAAATCCTGTCCCGACTACAAATACATAATTCAGCCAGGTGTAGTGGCAGGCGCCTGTGGTCTCAGCTACTTGGGAGACTGAGGCATAAGAATAGCTTGAATCTGGGAGGCAGGGGCTGCAGTGAGCTGAGATCGTGCCACTGCACTCCAGCCTGGGCGACAGAGCAAAAGCAAGGCTCTCTCAGAAAAAAAAGAAAAAAAAAAGAGTCTGGGAGTAAGGTCCTTGAGTAACAGGATTCCAAGTGTTCACTCCCCTCTTCTTTTTATCCTTCATTTCCCTTTTCCTTGGCTTCCATAATATTTTCTTTCCTGTTCCCTCAAGGTATTCATATCCATTTCTAGAAATAAATGGTTTCCTGGTTTCCATTAAATTTAATGCCCATATCCTCTACTCATTCCCCTTCCTTCCAACTTTAGGAATCTTTTCATTTTTCTCTTTGACAACTTTCCCCCTAACTGCCCTCATATAGGAAATACTAGAAATGCCAGGCTCCTTATGAAAGCCCCAAGATTCTCCCAGTCAGAACCTCACAAGGTTCTGCTACTCTTTTGCTACCAAGAGGTCAAGGACACATGGACAAAGGAACATCTGGCTTTTTTTTTGTTTTGTTTTTTATTTGTGCAGATTTTTGGGGAACAGGTGGTATTTGGTTACATGGTAAGTTCTTAGTGGTGATTTCTGAGACTTCAGTGCACCCATCACTCAAGCAGTATACACTGAACCCAATTTGTAGTCTTCCCTCACCCCCTTGCAACCTTTCCCCCTGAGTCCCCAAAGTCCACTGTATCGTTCTTATGCATGTGCCTCCTCATAGCTTAGCTCCCACTTATGAGAGAGAACATATGATCCCTGGTTTTCCATTCCTGAGTTACTTAACTGAGAATAATAATCTCTAATTCCCATCCAGGTTGCTGTGAAAGCCATTCATTCATTCCTTTTTATGGCTGAGTAGTATTCCATCATGTATGTATTCCTTTTTATGGCTGAGTAGTATTCCATCATGTATGTGTGTGTATGTATGTATACCTATATAACAGTTCCCTTATCTACTTGTTGATTAATGGGCATTTGGGCTGCTTCCACATTTTTGCAATTGTGAAACGTGCTACTATAAACATGCATGCACAAGTTCTTTTGCATACAGCGACTTCTTGGGAACACCTGACTTTGGAGACGAGGGTAGAATTGCTTGGGGATTAGGAAATCCTGGGGCGGAGCAGCAGTCATGAGGAGGAGCCAAGCTGGTGGGAGGAAGCCAGCGGGAGTCAGCTTGGCCGCGGTTTCCTCCTTGCCAGGGATAGTTTCTATGCTGCCTAACTTGGTGCTGGACACGGTTCTCAGAATCCCATCACCCTTGAACTCTAAAATGGTGTGTGGTTTTTCGTTGTTTGTTTCAATGTTAAGTTTCTACCCAGGCCTCTTGGAATAAGCTGAGGTGCACAGACCATGCAGGTTGGAGCAAAGTGGTTTCACCCATTCCCATCCACCTGTCGGGTATTTGGGACTTTGGGGAAATGCTTTAGAAGAGGAATGAGGAAATCTCTGTGTCATCACCTGGAAATTCTAGTCCATGACCTCAACAGCCCTCCTGGAATTTCCCTGGTCAGTTTTCTGTCCTAAATGCAAATCATCTACACTAACGGAAGATTCCAGGCATTTGTATAAAAATGGCTGCAGCTATTCACAGCGTTTTATTTGGTGGTAGAGGAAAGTAGTTGAGGCTGTATTCTATAGGGGCATTAAGGTATACTGGTCAAAGCAGAAAAGGTCCTGAAAGGAAAAGCAAGCTCAAGGACAGTAAGGTAAATGTAAACAGCTACCAGGCATGGGTACCATCTGAGTGACTTCATCTTCCAGCAGGAATTTCCCAAACCTGATCACTTTGTCCACTGCTAACAGAGAGTAGAGGAAACATGGCAATGGGGCAGACCATTTCAAAAACAAACTACTTACTCCTTACAGTGAAGGGAGCGGTTTTTCAGGAAAAAGATCTAGCTGCTCTCCCATTCATCAAAATGTGGCACGGCAGTGATTACAAATGCAAATGTAACCTTTAGGTCCTATAGGCAAAGACAGTGCTCACCACCTGCACCCACTGGGCGTTGAGGCTGGGTTCTTTTTTCATTTCTAGTATTTTAGTAAATGTGTGGTCACAAATTCTGCATTTATTGGTTGGTGAGTAAGGAAAGTTACCGCTACACATTTTAAATAATATTAGTATTTTGTTTTATTGAGTATAGTTTATATTATTTCTATTTAGTATCAGTTTTTAAAGGAAACTTACTTACAAGATAATATCTATACTGCCCTTTTGAGATTCAAGAACTAAATGAAGAGCTAGGAGGTACCAGACATCACGAGAGGCGTTAGCACCTAGAATTTTTATAATGCTCTGTGAAGAAGTAATATTCATCCATGTGTCCCCATTTTGCAGACGTGAAAACAGATTCCAAGCACGTAAGGGTCTTGGCCATGATTACTTGGTGATATGGTTTAGCTGTGTCCCCCTGCCCCAATCTCATCTTGAATTGTAGCTCCCACAATTCCCACATGTCATAGGAGGGACCTGGTGGGAGGTAACTGAATCATGGGAGTAGGGTTGTCCCATGCTGTTCTCATGACAGAGATTAAGTCTCAGGAGATCTGATGATTTTATAAGGGGGCATTTCCTTGCACATGCTCCCTTGCCTGTTGCCATGTGAGATATGCCTTCCGCCTTCCGCCATTATTGTGAGGCCTCCCTAGCCACGTGGAACTATGAGTCTATGAAACTTCTTTTTCCTTATAAATGACCCAGTCTCAGGTATGCCTTTATCAGCAGCACGAAAACAGACTAATATGCTTGGGTAATGCAAGGCAGAAAGGAGATTTGAACCTAGATATACTGACTCAAATCCCGGTATACATTGAGGATACCCTTGTAGTCAAGTGCATGGTGATAAAAAAGCACGAGCATGATCTGTGGTTTGATTATACTTTGGTGAAAGCATCAGCGGTGTGGTGTCATTGAAGAGGGAAAGATCTATGGCAGATACATTTGACTGGGATTAAGAGAAGGGCAGAAGGAAAAGGGGGTTCTGATACATCTTTCTGCTGCATCAAGCACTTCACCGAATTACCATCTCTCCTTTGGGTCCGTGGAATACACATTTCCTTTGTAACTTCATCTTGGGTCTGGGGCACAAGGTCTTGGGGGCCATCTTTCCCAAATAGGAAACACAAGGCCTCACCATGACCACCCTCAACTATGGTGGAACAGCTAGATTTCAGCAGGGAGAGTACTTCTGACTGGGTTTGGAAAAGCGGAATTCCGGCTTATGTAGTCCCTGGTGATGACTAATCAAGCTCAGATCTGTATTTATACAGCAACCCCATGTTACAAATTTGACATGTACTAAATCACGGGGCATTTTTATAAAAAAGGGACAAGCCTCGATGACATCGGGTGGTGGCTTCCTTGCTATGCGATGCCTTTCCCTCTTGAACCCTGACCAGCTGCCATGAAACCTTTGCGTTCTGCGACCCCTCTGCCGGCCAAAGCCCTCCATGGCAGCTTGGTCTAGCCTGGGGTGGTAGCTTTGAGAGGTGGCTGGGCTAGACCTTGAGGGGACACTGGGCTAGACCGGTTTACTCCAGTAGATTCTCAAAGATTCGACATTGTTGTTTCTATTCACTTTATTACACAAATTTTCATTAAGTGAACTTCTTCCTCATTTTATTCCCTCCCCTGCCCTGGGATTTGATTTTTAATTAAAGGATAAGTAATTAAGGACTCCAGGAAGTTTATTTTTTCAATCTGTGATGTCCCCTATCATTGCCTCTCAATGTATCTGTTGGTAAATATAGAAAGTGATATTAGCGCTATTAATAACCCCCATCATTATACTTTGAAGATTCCAGAAGATTTGATTTACCCAATATTTCCATCTCTGTATGGCTATGGTGATGAGTGGGAAGTCAAGAAGAAACACAAAGTAGGATGTGAATAAATCAATGTTTTCACCAATAAGTGACTGAAATCAAACTCTTCTTCCTTTTTTTCCTAGACTTTGGTTGTGTAAGAAGTGTGGTGGTATGAGTTAAACTTGGCCTTCAACTGGCTTTGCCTGAGCACAATTATTCCCATATGGAGTAGGAAATGCTCTATACTGCAGAGTTTTGGAGGAGATGTTTTAGAACGTGGCACACTATTCTCCTCATACTCCACATGCATCTAAAGAACAGAACAGAATGCTGAGTGCACTGCAGGAGAGGGACAAGGGTGTGTGGTTGCCCAGTTACCCAGCGAGAATCACGTCCCCGGACCCTACCCACAGGAGACTGACATTTAGACAAACTTGTTCTCAGCCACCAGTGCCGCGCCCGACGTAGGGCATGGCTCTGAATGGCTCTGGCATCTGTTTTGTCTTGCCTCAAGCCCACACACTGGGACTTGCTTGTTTTCATCCAATAGCAATTAGCACCGTGGTAAATGCCTTGTGCTCTGTGCTAATTCAGAAGAATAAGCCTGTGGCAACTCTGCCAAGAATTACAGCTAATCACAGAGGGCTGGGGCACACCTGCCCTTTCATTAGCCTTTTGTTTTAAAATGAGGGGTTGGTGCAACCCAAAACACCCGAAACACTGCCTTCTCCCCTTGGTTGGGGATAACCATGGAGACTCGAGGGGACCTAAAGTGCATCCTGGTGGCCATCCCTGGCATCTGTAGGATGGTGCTTCCTACAAAGGGGCACAGCGAGCAACAGGGAACCCAAGCAGCTATTTACTCTGGGCAACTGCAGACAGGGTGGGCCCCGGGGATACTCCACAGAGGCGCAGAAGCTTGGTCTACAGCAGTGCTCATCGCTGGAGACGGCTCAGAAGCCACCACAGATGCAACCCTTGTGAATAAAGACCTGGGCTGGCTCCACTTTTAAGATGGAAAGCTCTCGGTTACTGTTTTCTTTTAGCCTCATCATCTAACCTAGTACTTGTGCTTATTCTAAGAACACACCTTTTGTCCTAATTTGATATTGATCATTTATTGATTTTTTTGTGCTTTTTGTTTTAAAGTTAGGTTTGAAGAATAATTTACACTCAGGAAAATTCTCCCCTTTAAAGTGTATGGGTCTATGAGTTTTGACAAATGTCAACAGGCACATCACCACCGCCACCACTGTGGAGCCATCGATGGGTCTACTGTCTGTGAAAATTCTTTCTTGTTCTTTTCTTGTTAGTTACCCTTCCTTGCCCCCTGCCCAGGAATCTACTGATCTATTTTTTGTCGCTATTACTCTGCCTTTTCCACAATGCCATATAAATGGAATAATTCAGTATTTTTTTGTTAGTGGCTTCTTTCACTTAGCATAATGCTTTTGAGATCCATCCATGTTGCCTGGTGTATCAGCGGTTTGTTGTTTTATTGTTAAGTGGTATTTCATGGCAAGGATGTACTGTAGTTTATTTTCCAGCAAATGGACCTCTGGGCTGTTTCCAACTTTTAGTTATTATTAACACTCTGCCATGAATATTCATGCACATCTTTGTGAGGGTATATGTTTTTATTTCTTTTGGGTAGATATCTAGGAGTGGGATTTCTTGGTCCTTCATCATATATTTCACTTTATAAGAAACTGCCCAGATATTTTTATTTTTTTTGAGACAGAGTCTCATTCTGTCACCCAGGCTGGAGTGCACTGGTGTGATCTCAGCTCACTGCAATCTCCACCTCCCAGGTTCCAGTGATTCTCCTGCCTCAGCCTCTGGAGTAGCTGGGATTATAGGTGTGCACCACCATGTCTGGCTAATTTTTGTACTTTTAGTAGAGACAAGTTTTCACCACGTTGGCCAGGCTGGTCTCGAACTCCTGACCTCAGGTGATCCATTCACCTTAGCCTCCCAAAGTGCTGAGATTACAGGCATGAGCCACTGCACGCGGCCTGCCCATATGTTTTTAAACTTGCATTGCTATCAGCAACATAAGCAAGCTAAAATTGCTCTTCCTTGTTAACACTTGATATTGCTAGTTTTGACAAGTTTAGTCATTCTAATAAGGAATCTAGAAATATCTAATAGTGATTTTAGATTGCATTTTCCTAAGGACTAATGATACTGAGATTCTTTTCATGTTATAATTTATTTTAAAAAATCACTTTAAATCTCTGCTCAAGTTCATGTTGAAGACGGTTCTCATGCAACTTATTTTAGTGGGAATTTGTCAAATATCTCCCACGTGCTTAAAAATGTGCAACCCAGGAAAGGGAAAACATAGCAATGACCATCGACGTGCCTAGAGAACAGGGACTGCTTTACTTAACTTTTCTCTCATGCTGAGCTCATCTCCGGGGAGGAACTGAGTCTTTCCACCTCCCCAGCTCCCAGCTCAGGGTCAAACACAACAGCAGGTGCTTCAGTAAACATTTGATGATTGATGGAAGCAAGATGGTGGCTCTTGTTCCCAGTGGACATGACTAGGGTATGTGCCTGTGCAGTGGGAGGTGTTAGAGAGGGCTGACTGACCACTTCGTAAAAGATCCGCCCAGTGGAAGGCATTCATGGTATACGGAGGTCAGTGGTCCTCTATCAGGCTGCTCATGAGAACCAGGGAAAGAGTTTAAGAAGAGGTGGATGTACCTTGATGCTAATGAGACTCGAGCTTCAAGGCCTCACTTGCATGTTACCCACTGGGTGCTGGGAGGTCCTAGGAGTTCTAGAGTGTTGTAGATGTGGAAGGGAAGAAGCCAGGTTGCAATCAGAACACTCAAAAAGATTTCTAAACCAAGGGACCGGCCTTGGTAATATGACTGATTTCTTCCCTCATTTTAAAGCAATATGAAGCATGGAAATTTTTTTTATTGGTGATTTCATTTTGTTCTGTTTTTCATTAAGAAATTCTCACAAAATCTGGACCTGTTCCTGCTGGGTGTCACCCCAGAGGTTGTGATTTAATGTGTCTGGGGTGTGGCAATTTTTAGAGCTTGGTGTTGAGTGGAATGTGCCGCAGGGTTGAGCCACATGGTTACAGTGTCCACTAATGACCAGGTGTAGGCTACAAGCCACCAGGAAAGACCGACATGTGTGAGCTCTTGTCATTTTCAACATCAGCCCTTCCACCAAATGGGCCTTTTTGTTCTTGTTTTGAGATCCTCCTATGTCAACGTGTCCTATAGGCCATGTCCTTATGACATCCGCTGGCAGGTCACAGCCCCTGCTCACTCCTCCCCAGTGGCTTTTCCCGAGTCACTGGTGAAAGCCCAGGCTACTCCAGAGGGGCAGCATAGCAAGCTGCTTAGAGCTTGGGACAGATGCTGAAGTCCACACTGCAGCCCTGCTTCTGACTCAGAGGGAACTGGATCAGAATCCCACCTCTGCCACTGACCAGCTTGGTGCCCCTAGACATGTTCCTTAACCTCCCCGTGCCTCAGTTTCTTCATCTGTAAAATGGGGATGATAATAGGACAGCAGCATAGCTTTCAAATGAAGATGAAACGAGAGGATGGTAAAAGTCCCTGCTGCAGGCCAGGAGCACGGCAGGTGCCTGACAAAGGAGGAATTCCACCCTGGCTGATTGACAACTGCCTGGCTTCTGGTCCACCTACGCCATGCTTCCTTCCCTGCACGGAGCCGCCCTCTTTCTGTGACAACGCTGTGTCTCCACTGGCCACACTTCTGATGGGGCATTTTCTCATCACCTGTTCTCTTCTCAGTTAGATTCTGGGTCTTAGTGGGAAGAGACAAGGCTTTACATCCTTCCTTGTATAGGGGTGGCTCTAAGACAACAGTATCATCATCCACAAAATAATAACAGCGAACATTTTCTGGAATGTCTGTTTTTCAGATAAGCAACCCGTACCTCAGGGAGGCTGTATACTCATCTAAGGTCACGCAGCCTAGGGGATAACATTCATCCGTGTCGAAGTTTTCAGCCATCTGAGGCAAAAATGAGAAAAGGTAGGGATAACTGTATTTATTTAAAGGACTGGCTTCTATTTGGAGATTCTATCACCCCTATTTTCCTTTTTTAAATTTTAAATCCTCTTTCATGAATGGCAAGGTGGTGACAGTAGGTTACAGTTTATTTATTTATTTATTTTTTTGAGAGGGATTCTTACTCTGTTGTCAGGCTGGAGTACAGTGGTGTGATCTCGGCTCACTGCAACCTCTGCCTCCAGGTTCAAGCGATTCTCCTGTCTCAGCCTCCCTAGTAGCTGGGACTACAGGTGTGTGCCACCACGCCAGGCTAACTTTTGTATTTTTAGTAGAGATGGGGTTTCATCATGTTGGTCAGGATGGTGTCAATCTCTTGACCTCATGATGTGCCTGCCTCAGCCTCCCAAAGCGCTGGGATTACACGTGTGAGCCACCATGCCCAGCCTGCAGTAGATACTTTTAAATGACTTCACATTGCAAAATAAATTATTGAGTATCCTCTATTTTTCTCTCCCAGTTTTTTTTCTGGTAACACGTTATTGGTCTTTGAAGTAAAAAAAATCTGAGACCTGTTTATCTAAAAAACAGCTGTATATAAAATGATGCTCAATCTGTATAGGCTAAATCAATAAACACGACACTTTACATTAACTTCTGATGCAAACTTCCTGCCAGCAGAAGGAAGAGAAAATCTTTCAATTTCTAATTTAATTTCTTCCACCAATATTTATTGAGCAACTAATCTGTGCCAAGCACTGTGCTAGCATCTATGGACACAAAACAAATAAAACACAGCCGCTGCCCTCAAAGGACCTGGCTCATTCCCAACAGTCAGGTTGGGAGAAGTAGAAAGAAACATTGCTGCTAGAATAACCAATCAATATTTCAACAGAAATATCAATCGTGTCAAACAGTCAATCAAAATCAGTATGTGTTAAGGATGTCTTTAATGCAATTTTGTTTTTGACACAGGGTCTTATTCTGTCGCCCAGGATGGAACACTGTGGTGGTGAGAGGGTTCATCACAGCCTTAACCTCCTGGGTTCAAATAATCCTCCTGCCTTAGCTTCCTGTATAGCTGGAATTACAGGTATGTGCCATCGCACCTGGCCAATTTTAAAATTTTTTTTTGTAGAGATGGGATCTCCCTACGTTTCCTGGGTTGGTCTTGAACTCCTGGGCTCAAGTGATACTCCTGTCTCAGCCTTCCAAAGTGCTGGGATAACGTGTGTGAGCCACGATGCCCAGCCAAGTGTGTCTTTTGACCCTTAGAAGAAAAATACCACTAGACAGGGCACAACGTTTCTATCTCTCTACCAGCCTGTCAGCCCTTAATGAGGCTAAACTGTTAAGGGTATTTTAACCCTCATTTCCTAATATTCTTGGGGTTCACCTGTTACAAGGAGGAAGTGCAGAAGGCAATAAGATTTCTAGCTAAAAAGCATAGATATAAGGGCTATGGATCATTTGAAAAACATTTATGAAAATGTAAAGAATATTAAAATATAAAGAATGAACCATAAACCTACTATCTAAATAATTCCTGTTGGATATGAAAATAAAAAGCATTTTATCATGTGGCTAGAAAATTCAACTTAAAAATAGGATGGCATAAAATAAAAATGAGTTCTGACTCCTCTCAGTAGGCCATCTTCATGTATCTGTTTAGATGTATTTTCCATGCATATACCATCAAAATTTATATATAAAACACACATAATACAATATACAGAAGCCATCCATTTTTTCATTTTTGTACACAAAGGACTCATACTGAACCACACTCTTCTCCACTGCTTTTTACTTGCAAATATATCGCAGAGATGTTTCTGTATGTTTTTAAAGATCTATCCCCCTTTTTAAAGGACATATAGTATCCTACCAGAGGATATTCCATACTTTTTTTTAAAATCAATCTCCCATTTCCCAAATATTTAATGTCTTTTGTTTAGAAATAATGCCTTAATGAGTGTCTCTGTATAGATATTTTGGTGGACTTTTGAGGCATACCTGCAAATTCCTACAGGAGGAATGCTGCTTAAAAGAATATATGTATTTAAATTTGCAGGTCAGGCGTGGTGGCTCCTGCCTTTAATCCTAGCACTCTGGGAAGCCAAGGTGGGCAGATCACTTGAGGTTAGGAGTTCGAGACCATGTTGGCCAATGTGGGAAAAACCCCGTTCTCTACTAAAAATGCAAAAAATTAGCCAGGTGTGGTGGTGGGTGCCTGTGATCCCAGCTACTTGGGAGGGTGAGGCAGGAGAATCGCTTGAACCAGAAGGCAGAGGTTGCAATGAGCTGAGATCATGCCATTGTACTCCAGCCTGGCAGACTGAGTGAAACTCTGTATCAGAAAAAAAAAATTGGTAATAGTTATTGTAAGGCTGGTTGCCTTGCTGGGAGCTCGGATGCACCCCCGCCCCCTCCTTTTTTTCCTTTTAAAAGCCCCGAGCAAGCTCAGACACGCTTGGGCATGTTCCCTTTCCCTTGCTCGCACAGCCTGGTCTTCTCTTAAAGAGCCCAGTATGCAAACCAGGTGCTGCAACCATAGCTTCTTAATAACCAATAGCAGCTAAGTCTTAATAACCAATGGCAGCTAAGCCCTAACAACCAATAGCAGCTAAGCCCTAACAACCAATAGCAGCCGAGTCTTAACAACCAATAGCAGTCGAGTCTTAACAACCAATAGCAGGCAAGTAATTCCAACCAATAACAAGCCAAGTCCTAGGTCAAGGCTTGTAACTTACCCAATAGCAGTCTTGCTCTCCCACAACCAATGGAGCTGTTTCACTCCCTATAAAACCCCTTGTCTAAAAAAAGTCAGTGCGACTTCTGCGGCCTCTCCTGTCCGGACCGCAGAACCTCACCCAGGAGCCTGAATAAATTCTCTTGCATTGGATTATTTTGGTGCTGGCCTCAGTTTCTTTGTTTTATCCTCAGAAACAAACCTTACAGTTATTACCACATTGCCTTGCAAAAAGTTGCACAGATGTGTATTCCTATGAAGAATGGTGGTGTCATTCTTTGCCAGGGATTTGTGTTCTTTCCATTTTTGCCAATTTGAGAGCTGACTTTTGACATGACATGGATGTTTCACGTTGCTTATCTTCGTACTTCCTTGTTTGGCTTTTCTTTATGGTCTTGCCTATAGTCAAACTTACCTTTTCCTTTGTGGCTCCTGGTCTTCATCTTTGCTTTAGAAAGTGTGACCACTTCGGTATACTGACTTCACTTACATTCTCCTTCTGTAACTTTTATGCTTTTGTTACTTTGAAGTCTTTGATCCATTTGGAATTTGCTTTATTTTTTCCCCAAATGTTTAGCCAGGTGTTCTACGCTATTTATTAATGAATTCAGCTATTCTTTCCTGACTTGATACACTATTTTTATGATTAAGTCTATTTCTGAATTCTACCCAACTCTCTAATTCTTTAGCAACACCAAATTGCTTTAATTATTGTTGCTTCTTAATGTGTTGTGATAATCTGAGGCACAACTTACTGTGTTACTCTTCCCTACCTCTTCCCTGAAGCTTCCTTGCTATATTTATGTCACAACAATTATGAGTATTATTTTCTGAATGTTCTCTATCAAAAGGAAATGACTCTTGGAATGCTGTAAATATTCTGCATGACATTTGCTGTATATTTTTGATAGATATCCTTTAATTGGTCCATGAAACTGTACTTTCCTATAAAGCTATAGCTACAGGCAGTAAGCAAGCAGGACTTTTGTCTTTAATTTTTTCCCTCTTTTAAAATTTGCTTTAGCCTCTATATTCAAGGACAGCAACATATGGAGCTGCTAATTTCCCACCTTTGCAAAGCGCATTTAGTCGATTTCACCATGCAGTAGCTGGATTCCAAGTTGCCACTGCCTGTTTCTGGACAGAGAGTCTGAGAGGTCTCTGGCTTTAGTCTCACTTGTTACTTTGTATTTGTGTTCCACTTCTGGTCCATGGGGAAATCTACAATGCTTTTGAGTCCAGTTACATATTTACCTTTCTCTTCTTCTATTTTACACGTTACAACAGAGGGAGTGAGTCAATGTGTGAATTTACCATGCCCTCCTGATAGGAAATCTGTGTGTGTGTGTGTGAGTGTGTGTGTGTGTGTGTGTGTGTGTGTGTGTGTGTGTGTGTGTGTGTGTGTGTGTGTGTGTGTGTATGTATTTCCCTCTTAGGGTTTTAAAAGGAGATTCTCAGAATCTAGAAGCATAATTATCACTTGACAAAGCTTCGGGTGGTCATGACTGATGGGGCTCAGGGACAAGATCACATGGTCACGCTTCACTAGGGGTTTTTTTGGAGGTTTGTTTTTACATCTAGAAACTCCACTATGTTCAAATCTCCGTGTATAATCAAGACTTTCCCTGGATAACTCAGAGATATTCTGATTTCAATTCCAGACTACCTCAATAAAGTGAGTAGCATAATAAAGTGAGTCACACAATTTTTTTTTTGTTTTCCACTGCATAGAAAGGTTATGTTTACACCACACTGTCGTCTATTGAGTGTGCAACAGCATTATGTTTAAAAGCCTAATTTAAAATACTTTATTGCTAACAAATGCTGACACTGAGTCAAGAAGGGAGCACATGCGGTGGGGAAAATGGTGCCAATACATTTGCTTGATGTAGGGTTGCCACAAATCTTCAGTTGGTAAAAAATGCAGTATATGGGTTGGGCACGGTAGCTCACGCCTGTAATCCCAGCCCTTTAGGAAGCCAAGGCAGGCGGATCACCTGAGGTCGGGAGTTCGAGACCAGCCTGTCTAACATGGCAAAACCCCATTTCTACTAAAAACACAAAAAAATTAGCCAGGCGTGGTGGTGCACACGTGTAATCCCAGCTACTTGGGAGGTTGAGGCAGGGGAATCGCTTGAACCCAGGAGGCAGAGGTTGCAGTGAGCCGAGATTGTGCCATTGCACACTGGCTTGGGCAACAAGAGTGAAACTTTGACTCAAAAAAAAAAAAACCCAGTATATGAGAAGTGCAGTAAAGTGAACCACAATAAAAGAAAGTCTCCTGTATTTATTTTTCCTCAGCCATACAGTGAGACATTTGGGCTGTAGTCCATAGGCAGTATCCTTTGCTCCACACCTAACTCTAAATTTAGGGGCAGTCGAGAGTGATGGGTGGGGATCGGGAAGGATGATATCAGTAACTTCTTATATGATGAAGCATCCATGCCCCATTTTAAAAACTCATCATTTTTCCTACACAGCAGATTGTGCAATATGAATTCTCTGATCTAGTTGGTTGTGCTGTTTGATTTAGAAAGTCAGGCATTGGAAGGGCTGTATTTCTTTTCTTTTTATTTTTTTTGAGACAGAGTTTTACTATTGTCACCCAGGCTGGAGTGCAATGGCGAGATATTGGCTCACTGCAACCTCCACCTCCCGGGTTCAAGCGATTCTCTTGCCTCAGCCTACTGAGTAGCTGGGATTACAGGTGTGCACCACCAGACTGGCTAACTTCTGCTATTTTTACTAGAGATGGGGTTTTACCATTTTGCCCAGGCTGGTCTCGAACTCTTGGCCTCAAGAGCTCTGCCCGCCCTGACCTCCCAAAGTGCTGGGATTACAGGTGTGAGCCACGGTGCCCAGCCCCAGTGGCTGTATTTCCTCTGGTATTGTTACTTACACGGTACAGGTTTGCATAATGTTGAAAACAATAAAATGTAAAAAGAATTATACTCCATTTCTTTGGTTCTTTTAAAAATATTTTATTTTTTTCTTCTTTTTTTTTAGTGTATGGATTTAAAGTATACAAAACGATGTTTTGATATATAGAGTGAAATGGTGTTTTGGGATCGTAAATGTGAAATCTTGTCATATTTCTGCTGTGGTTATTTTCTTATTTTTTCAAAGGTAGAAATGCTTTCATATTCTCACAGGGGAACCACTTAAGGCAAATATCAAATTTTCCATGAATGTGGGGAATCTTCAATTATATGAGCAGAAAGGATGTTTGGGATGAGAAAAACGTTCCATCACATGGGCTAAGTCAAGGCCATTTCAGAAACCACAATGCCCTTAAAACTATCCTCTGCTATGTTCCTTTCTACCTTGAAAGGTTTGGGAGGAATTTCTTCCAGTTCGAACAGGTCAGACATGGACAAGACACCACATTTTTCCAAAGGAGAGATTCTATAGAAACGGAGAAACTGGTCAATTTACATAATGCAGTTTTGGGTATCCTGAGTTATTTTCATTAAACGTACTGGCAAGATCCTTAAGATGAGTGATTATGCCTCACACTTTAAAAAATGTTCTCCAAAGGACTTGCTAAGGGCTTGACAAACACTTGCTAAGTTGACTTACAAAACACGGTTGGCACGATCTCAGCATTTTAATCATGACAAATCTCGGGGCTGACAAACTGCATGTTGATGTCCTTGTTTTCTATCTAATGAAAATATTTAATTTTCGGAATGAACTGAAAGTCACCCCTGGTTTACTTAATGCCAACCTTGCCTCAGATGACAAATCATTCCCAAGGGCAGTACTGTGTCTCCGGAAGCCCAGAGCGGGGCCAGGTCTCTGGTTTTCAGCTGTAGGTGTCCTCTCATTTGTCTTTCTTACTGGGTAGATGAAATCTTTATTAAAATCCAAAAGTATGATAGCGTTTATCCTCAGGGGCTACCATTTATAGAGGAGAATAACTCCCCAAATTGTAGATGAAGTAAATTCTCATGACTTTGCCCGCTTTGGAGATGTCACCCAATGCAAGCATTTCTGTCTGTAGGTCACCAGTGGACCTAATAAAGCTGGGGAAGTCCTTGCTGAAGCTTTTCTGATTCACACATCTTTGAATTCATCTGCCTTCTTTGGTGGAAAGGGAAAGCCTCTGCATTAGTCCATTCTAGCACTGCTATAAAGAAGTATTTGGGACTGAGTAATTTTTAAAGAAAAGAGGCTTAGCTAGCTCACGGTTCTGCAGCCTGTACAGGAAGTATGGTGGTTTTGGCTTCTGCAGAGGCCTCGGGAAGCTTCCAGTCATGGTGGAAGGCAAACGGGGAGTAAGGTGTCTTAGAAAGCAATAGCAGGAGTGAGAGCGAGAGGGGAGGGGAGGTCCTACACACTTTTAAACAAGAAAATCTCAGGCTGAGCGCGGTGGCTCATGCCTGTAATTCCAGCACTTTGGGAGGCCGAGGTGGTCAAATCACGAGGTCAGGAGTTCGAGACCAGCCTGGCCAACACGATGAACCACCCCCTGCCATCTCTACTAAAAGTGTAAAAAATTAGCTTGGAGGTAGTGGCAGGTGCCTGTAATTTACTCCCAGTTACTCAGAAGGCCAAGGCAGGAGAATCGCTTGAACCCGGGAGGCGGAGGTTGCAGTGAGCCGAGATCGTGCTACTGCACTCCAGCCTGGGCAACAGAGTTGAGACTCCATAAAAACAAAAATAAAAACAAAAACAAAGAAACAAACAAAAACAAGATCTCATGAGAATTCACTTCCTACCACAATGACATTACCAAGGAGAATATCTGCCCTCCTGATCTAGACACCTCCCCCCAGGCCCCGCCTCCAACACTGGGGGTTACAATTTGACATGAAATTCAGTGAGGACACAAATCTAAACCATTCTGGTTATTTAAATTTTTGTGTCCCAAAGGAAACATTTTGGGGTACTTTATTCTTTTCCATTAATATGGTAAATAATCATTTAAACCCAAGGAAGAAGTTTCTCAAAGTAAATAATTATAGAAACACGGATCTTGTCATTCTCCTAGGTTAAAATAGAGCTTCTGTTACTGTTGTAGCAAATCTCTTGTTAAGCAAACTTTCTCAACAGAGTCTCAGTCAAAAGAATGAGTTAATCCCAGCATGTATGTTTTTTTGGTAACATGTTTGTAATGATGGAGGAAGAAAGTTGATTGCTTGCTTGCTTGCTTGCAGAACAACTTCAGAAAATTTTCTCCTGTCTTCTGGTTTTTTTCCCTACTAACTGGGGGCATCCCCATACTTCTCAGTTAAATGTAATACAGCTTCCTATACAGTCTTAAACTTCCTGTCTATCCATTCTTTTTGTAATCTTTACAAATTATGATGCTAATCATCTTACATATTTTTCTTGCTCACCTCAGAGTTAATTCATTTTGCATAAATTTTAATCTAGGACAGAAGTTTTGGCTCCAAGGAACCCGAAAAAGGTATTGATTTTTCCCTCCAAGGAGTTTTAGAAAACTGAGTCCCAGATAGTAATCAGGTTGTTATCAAATGTCCCAAAGGTGAAAATATTTGTCATAAAGAAAATACCCATAAATTACTGGGCATTTTATCCTACTAGGGGTCAGAAGCACACAATGTATTTACATTTTATGATATATTAGGGATCTGAAAGTGACATACTATTTTATGGTTATAAAGAAAAAAAGAATGAGCTCATATTCAATGGAACATTGTATCTTTTATATTGAGAAAATAATTTGAAGACAAAGGTAATGAGGAACCCAGTGGAAATTGCTAGTAGGCTCTCTAAGGTGTCCGTACTGAGTGATTCTTTTGTCTCTACATTTGTCATGTCTTATATGGCACTGTAAAGGCAATCAGGTCTTTTCATTCGCACGGTTTTGGATCTTTTCAACAATGGTATTATTCTTTGTACTTAGAAGCTTGGCAGGCACTGGAACCCATCTCTCAAGCAGAACAGGCTCAAGACGTGAGGACAGATAGCTGCAGCTTGAAGGAGGTTGCATGAAATATTAACCCCGCTTCTCTCAGAACAGAATCCTGCAACTGAGCCAACGAAGCAATCACTAGCTCCACAAAGAAGACACTGCAACAAATTAAGAAGTACCGAAGATGCTCTTGCAGTCTGTAATAACAACTATGTATGATAGAAAGCCTTGTGAAAAACACATACAGAGACCAATGGAACAGAATAGAGAGCCCAGAAATAAACCTATGTATAGATGGTCAACTGAATTTTAACAAGGGTACCAAGAATACACAATGGGAAAATGACAGTTTCTTCAATAAATGATGTTGGGGAAACTGGATATATACATGCAAAAGAATGAAATTGGACTCCTGTTATACACCATACTAAAAAATCAACTCAAAATGGATTAAAGACTTAAATGTAAGACCTGATACCACAAAACTCTTAGAAGAGAACATAGAGGAAAAGATCTTTGGTTTTGAATATAACACCAAAAATGCAGGCAACAAAAGCAAAAATAAACAAGTGGAATGCTATCAAACTAAAATGCCTCTGCACAGTAAAGGAAACAATCCATAAAATGAAAAGGTAACCTAAAGAATGGGAGAAAATATTTGCAAACCATATATCTGGTAAGAGACTAATATCCAAAATACATTAAAAACTCATACAACTGAATAGCAAAAAAACTGCACAAATGACCTGACTGAAAAATGGGCAAAGGACCTAAATAGACATTTCTCCAAAAAGACATACAAATGACCAAAAGACAAAGGAAAAGGCGTTTACTATCACTAATCATCAGGGAAATGCAAATCAAAACCAAGATGAGATATCACCTCATGCTAGTTAGGAGGGCTCATATTTTTTAAAAAAAGGTAAGTGTTGGTGATTATGTGGAAAAAAGGAAAACCTTACATATTATTGGTGGTACTGTAAATTGGCACAGCCATTACAGAAAACAGTATAGAGGTTTCTCCAAAAATTGAACACAGAACTGCCATGTGGTCCAGCAATCCCACTACTGGGTACATACCCATAGGAACTGAAATCAGTATCCTGGAGAGATGTTTGCACTTTCATGTTCATTACAGCATTCTCAATAGCCAAGATATGGAAACAACCTAAATGTCAACTGATAGATGAATGGATGAAGAAACTGTGGTGTATATAAGCAATGGAATATTAGCCCTAAAAAAGGAGGGAAACCCTGCCATTTGTGAGAACATGGATGAACCCAGAGGACATTACGTTAAGTGAAATAAGCCAGACACAGATAGACAAATACTGTATGATAAGACTTATATGTGAAATCTAAAAGAGTGAAACTCATAGAAGCAGAGAGTAGCCTGCTGGTTGCAGGGGCTGGGGGAAGAGGAAGCCTGGGAAGTGATGGTTACAGGGTACAGAGTTTCAGCCTAGTGCCTGCAGCTAAGACTATAGCCAGCAATACTTTGCCTAGTGCCTACAGCTAACAATACTGTATTGGGTACTTAAAATTGCTAAGAGGGTAGATCTTATGTTAAGTTATCTTAACAAAACAAACAACAACAACAATTATAATAAAGGGGGAAACTTTGAGAGGTGACAGATAGGTTTATAACCTTGATGGTGGTGAGCATTTCATGGACGTTTATTTATTCCCAAACTGATCAAGATGTATACATTAAATATGCACAGTTTTTATACGTCAATCATACCTCAATTAAGTGGTTTAAGAAAAACAAACAAAAAGCCTTGTGGAGGACACGAATCAGAGAATATGAATATCATCAGGGGTTGCAGAGGTGGTATACCTGATTACTCGGCCTCATTTGGGGCCAGACATGGAGAAGCCAACTTTAGGGACAATCAAATGAGAATTTATTGAGCCTTGCAGTGCAAAGCTACCTTAAAGGAATCTAAAATGCCAAAATGACACATAATATGAAAAAAGGAATTGTAATTCTAAAAAAAATTCTGAAGTCTGCAGGTTGTGTGTGTGTGTTTGTGTGCATCTTTTATTTTTCCAGATATTTGCTTGTGAAATTAACAAACTTTTCCCTTTGTATTTTCCCCCCATTCCACAGCTGCATTTCTTTCTCCCAGTCCTGAGTAGCCTTTACCCCCCTGTCCACCAGTAAACATTGGTTTGGCAAAGCCAAGAGGTTCTCTGATCTTCATCCTGGAAGATACTTTATCAGTATGCTGGGGAGTTACATTTTCTGTCTGGAAATCTAAACAATTTTTCTTTGTTTTCTAGGTTAAAATTTTTAACCAGAATATAGCTTAAGGTTAGTATTTCTCTACAAGCTTAAGGTTAGTATTTCTCTACAAGTCTATTATTAACTTGCTTTTTATCTGTAATACTGTTATCTCTTTATTTTTAGGGAATTCTTTTGGCTACTCTGTCTTGGACGAATTTTTCATTGGTGGGTTCTCTACTTCAGGAACATCAATTGTCTTTATATTGGTCATTTTTTGATCGTCTTCCATATTGATTACATTTTCTCTTATTGCTTTGTCCTTTGTTCTCCCCACTTACTACGATTAAATTAAGCCTTTTCTTTATATCACAATTTTAGTTTAGCTAATTGTATTTCAGTCTTTGCTATTCTAATTTATCACTTCTATGGTGGTGGTGTTTCAGCCCTCAGTTTCCTAACTCTGCAGTCTTTCTTTTCTTTTTGTTTCATTGTTTTGTAATCTTTGATTTCCTTTAAAATATACATGTGACTTCATTCTTTACCAACATGATGCAGTTGCATAAAACTATCTTCCTTACCTTATATTTTCACCCAGATTAAGTCTTTCATTAGTCATTTTTGTGTTCAGTTTTATTCATTCAATATTGATTTGTTGAGCATCTACCATATGTCAGCACTATTCTTAATGTTAGAGAAAGGTCTGTTAGGGAAACCACATTCCTGCCCTCATGGATATTATACCTCAGACAGAGAAGTCAAACAACAAATACATAAATCTATAACAAAACATCAAAATGGTTGGTATTTTGGGTTTGTGAACTCCTGGCTAACTGCTCAACTCTCAGCTTCTCAATTGCCATTGCCTTGCAAAAGCAGCCACAGACAGGCAATATGTAAACTAATGAGCATAGCTGTGTTCCAATGAAACTTTACTGACACCTGCTTTCAGGCAACTGTTCACATTTTCCGACGTTATTCTCATCCTCTTTTTGATAATGTTTTCTGAGGTCACTGGCCTTACTGATATTACGACAATGAGGTATAAGGTCCTGGGCAGGCCAGTGATGAGAAGAGAGGATAATGACCATCCCCAAGGACATGTGTTGAGCCCTTTCCTTCACTTATGATTATTTCAAGACCAAGGGGAAGGGGCCATTTTAGTCTCTCTTGGCCATGACTCATTTCTAGTTGTCCGTATAAAAGAATGTGAAGGCTGGAATCTGATACTGGCTTCATCTTGCAACTAACTGGGGTGACTACCAATTAATGAGGACTCACAGAATAAGAAAACATGGGCATCCACCAGTGAAATTTCCCTAATGGAGTAAGAGGTCACAGGCACGTTGTAATGACACCTGCTGACTTAGTATTTCTTCTATTGCCTGATTTCGTCTATGAACATGGTACACTTAAACATTTAAGTGTCAGCTTATTTTCCTAGGCCACAGACGTACTTGAAAAATATATTTTAAAATTCTTATTACCAGCTTGGGCAACATAGTAAGATCTTGTCTCTACCAAAAGTGAAAGAAAAAAATGAGCCAGGCATAGTGGCACATGCCTGCAACCCCAGCTACTTCAGGGGCAGAGGCAAGAGGGCTCACTTGAGCCCAGGAGTTCAAATTTGCAGTGAGCTATGATCATGCCACTGCACTCCAGCCTGGGCAACAGGGTGAGACCCTATCTCAAAAAAGCCCTCTTACTAAAAAAAGAAAAAATAACACAGTTTTTATGCATTGCAGAAACAAATGCGTATAGGCAAAGAGAAGAAAATAAATATGATCCTGAATCGTCTATCCCAAGATGACCAATGTTAACATTTCTAGATATATTCTTCCAAATATAAATCTATATAAAATACTAATATATGTGAAATGTATTGTTATATACTAAAACATTAACGTTAAAAATTTTATGTTTATGTTTAAAAAATTTAATGTTTCTATATAAAAACATTAAAATTAAAAATTAAAATGGACTCATATTGAATATGTAGCACTTTGCAGCCTTCCATAAGTAATACATGATATCAATAACATATGTAACAGAATATGAAATACTCTCAAATTGGCCTGCTTTATAAACTGCTTTTTGCACTTACTAACATGTCATGAAACCTTTTATAAGTCTTTTTTTCTTCAATGGCTGTGTAGTAGTCTACTGCACAGACGTACCATAACTTATTTAAAGAATCTCTCCTTCTTGGGAATTTACTTTGCTTCTATTTTTTTCAGTATCATGACCAACACTGAAATGAATATACTTTCAACTCAATATCGGCATATATTCTCTTTTTTTCCAGGGTGCTTTCTTTTCATTTTAAGACACAGTCTCTCTGTGTTGCTCAGGCTGGAGAGCACTGGTGTGATCAGCTCTCTTAAACTCCTGTGCTCAAGTGTTCCTCCTGACTCAGCCTCCCAAGTAGCTGAGACGACAGGTGTGCACCACCACGCTTGGCTAATGCTTTTCAAAACTTTTCTTTCTGTAGAGATGGGGGTCTCCCTCTGTTGCCCAGGTATGCACTCTGTACTAGAATTCTTCTTTATAAATATACTTCATGTTGTTTGGGAGCTGGTCTCATTTTTGTGTTGAAAACTTGGTTGCAATACTTGAGAAATGCAGGTTCTCTTTGCTAGTTTTGGTTGGGTGGGAGGAGAGGTAGGCAACCCTGGATTGGGAGTAGGATATCGATGCTCTGTGAGGGAGTACCCACAGGCCAGGAGCCCACATAACTACTTGAAGAGATTAAGGGATCCGGTAGAGGGTAATTGTGTGAGTCAGAAATCCCATTGTGACCATTACTACCTAACACCAGGAGAGCACCATTAAACCATTAAATACTAAAAGTGGGCATGAAAAAAAATCCAAAGGGCGTCGTCAGCTGACAAAGGGCACAAAATTCATACTCTGGGTTGACATTTAGCCCTTAACACACCATGACAGCATGAGGCTCCGTGGGGCGCGTCAGGACGAGGGATCCGACGAAACTCTCCCCGTCTTGCCATCTGTGGCTCTGCCTCGTGTAATAACATTACAGAAACCTCTGTGTGAAGACCATAAAATGCATATTTTTTGACATATGAAGCCTCGGCTGGTCAAGTCCATCAGGGAAACATATCCTGAAATGGGTGGAGCGTTCACATCTTACTCATATTTACACTTTTTATTTAAGCCCCTCTGTTATTTCTCTGAGAGTCTAGGATACAGCAGTCTCTGGGGAAATAAGTATTGTAAAGTTGGCAGGTAGAAGGGGTTTTTGGCTGTTGTTTTTCAGACATATTACACATATTTTTACATTATTAAAAACACACGCACCCGCACACCGGCATTTCCCCAGAAGCCTCTCCGGCTGACTAGTGTCAAGCCTGGTGATTTATAAGATTGTTTGCATATATTATATTTTAAAACACATATTGCTTTTGTAAAACGTGTATTTATTATACATTTTGGAATTCATAATATTCTTAGAAAAGCAGCCTCTGCCTCGCTGGATCTGAGACAGTCTGTCATGTAAACACATTTCTGGAAGGGACTTCATACAAATGCTTTAGACGGGGCCAACCAATTCTTCCCTCTGTAGCTCCCATGGTCTCTCTCTCCTCTCTCTCTCTCTCTCTCTCTCTCTCTCTTTCTGTCTCCCTCACCCATGCTCCTCTCCCCCTCCTCCTGCATGTCACACCCATACAAATAAATAATAAAAACAGTAATGGAACAACAGCCCCAGAGGAAAGCTCTGTTAGGAATAAATCTGATTTTCAAAGCTGCACAAAAATCATCAAGCAAAGTAACCTTGTGAAAAGCGACAATTCAGAACCCTATAGATTGGGCTGCCCCAGTTTAGGGAAATGGCTCTGTGAACCCCTGTCAAGTGTGTTCTTCAAATACCCCAAGCTGTGACCTTAAGTACAAGAGTTGATCTGAAATCAAATAGTGTGGCTGGTGTATAGGAAGAGTGTTTCAGACCCTGATCACCTTGGTAAGACTGTGTGGGTCAGCGTGTGGCTGTGTGGGTATGTGAGTCAGTGTGTGGGTGTCTGGCTGTGTGGGTGCGTGGGTCAATGTGTGGCTGTGTGGGTGTATAGGTTTGTGTATGGCTGTGGGGGGTTCATGTGTGGCTGTGTGGGTATGTGGGTTGGCGTGTGGCTGTGTGGATTAGTACATGGCTGTATGGGTCAGTGTGTGACTGGTGGGTATGTGGGTTGGTGTGTGGCTGCATGGGCGTGTGAGTGGCTGTGTGAGTGTGTGGGTTGGTGAGTGGCTGTGTGGGTTGGTGCGTGGGTGTGCAGCTGTGTGGGTGTGTGGGTCGGTGTGTGGCTGTGTGAGTGTATGGGTCGGTGAGTGGCTGTGTGGGTCGGTGTGTGGGTCGGTGTGTGGGTGTGGGGATCGGTGTGCAGCTGTGTGGGTGTGTGGGTCAGTGTGTGGGTGTGGGGATCGGTGTGCAGCTGTGTGGGTCAGTGTGTGGGTGTGGGGATCGGTGTGCAGCTGTGTGGGTGTGTGCCAGCAGCGGGCTCATGAAAATCCAGGAAAACAAACACCTGCACTCACCAGGAGCCCCTTGCTGCCCTCTCTCTTCCTCCCTCTCACACACAGGACGGAGAACGTCCAGAGCATCAGGGCCGGCAGAGATGGACTGCCTGTGCCCCCATTAATGCTCTGACCCTGCACATTTGCTCTTAGCCATTCAATCTCAGCGGGGAACCGAGGAAGAGGGTGGGGGTCTGGCTCTTTGTCAGCCTCTCCTGCTTGTCACCCCATGGAGGGAGGGAGGGAGCGAAGGGGGACTTTGGGGGCTGCGGGTGGAAAGGTGAGAAGGAGATGGAAAAGGGACCTTTGAGAGCAGCTAGAATTATTTCCCAAATACGAACCTGGCCAGAGGACTGCAGGCTCCCAGTCCCAGACAGAAGCTGGACTCTGCTTCCTGCATGTGGTTCTGTTTCCTGATCCCGTCCTGTTAGCATAGAAAGGAAACGGAAGCCCAGGTGCTGAGACCTCCTTGCTGTTGGGCACTGACACAATGGAAGGGACGAGATCGCACAGACCTGCGCCTGCACTCGTAGCTGAAGATGCTTTTCTTCAGCTACAGTAAATGAGAACCAGCTTGGAAAAACAAAAAGGCCCTGGGTGCAGGCGCTGTGACTTGGTCCAGATGTGCCTCCTTAGCTACTCCTCCTGCTGTCCGCAGTGGAGATGGATTTCTTTAGTGTTTGTGTTATCAGGCCCTCGGATTTGTCACCCCCAAACTCAGTTTCCCCCAGATGTCCTCGACTGCTTCGTTGGAGGCTTTTGCAGCAGCTGCTGCCGCCCGACACAAAAGGCAGCTCCGAGAGCCAAGATTATGTCTTCAGTGCATTACGGGCACATGCAGTGCGTATATCTTCGGTAAATAACTGCCCGTTTTCACATGGATTATTTAGAATTTCTGATGAAACTGCAGAAATGTCAACGCAGGGGCTAAGCCACCAATCGGAGAGCAGCTGGCGACCCCTCTCGTCTTCAGCAAGACTGCTATTATCTTCCAGGGAAAAAAACCGTCTTTGTCTCTTGTTACACCTTTTTGATGATCTAGGATGCTGTTAATAACGACTTTGTGTTACATAAAACAGATACATTAATGTCACCAAGTCCCCAAAGTACTGAATCTGCCCGGCTCCTTCAAAAGGGAAGCCGAAAGGGGGTGAACTGAAGGCAAGGATTGAAGAGGGGCTCCTCTCCTAAAATGGGAGAGGTCCTCTGATCGCTGGCCCGTTCCTGTTTGAAATGCAATATTTAAAAGACCGTGGGGCTGGGGAAGAAAATGCTGGTGTCTGGCTGAACACCCCTCCAAAGGGGAAATCGAGCGTGTGTTTTTAGTTGGTGATTTAAAGCTTCTGTAACTCATTAGGTGTGTGTGTTCCTGCTCCAGCCATTCTGAGCGAAGGTGGGGTGGGGGGAGGTTGGTGGTTCCCTCATTAGCAATTACTCTACCCTTTGGGTGAGGATGTAAGAGGGTGACTCAAAACAACACCTTTAGGGGAGCCAGCTGTGTGTTTTCAAGGTGGAGAAAAATCCTCCTGGCTTCGCACCCCACGTGAAAAGCCCTAGATACATATCTCTAACAAGGAGGGGACGGGGCACGTGACACATTTCTGGGCAGCTCAGAGGTGCTCGTCCCTCATCCACAGCTGAGGTCCCAGGCTGGCAGTCCGAGCCCTGTCCCCAGGGCACTCCGAGCATGGCCATCCCAAGCAGGAGCTGCATCATCCTTTCCTGCCACACCCCCTCTGCAAAGCCAGGTGGCTGGTCTCGGTGCTACTGGTCAGTGGTGACTAAAGAGACAACCACCCATTTATCATTCTGGGGAGCTCCTGGGGGAGCAAGAGACCCTACCAGATGCACTGAAATGTGGCTATAAGCCAGGAATCCAGGAGGGAGTGAGAGAGGAAGAGGCTTTGCAGAAGGCCTTGTTGGGTGGGACATCCATACCACGCCCCGTTCCAAATTACCCAGGGACCCTTCGGGATGTCCCCTTCAGGAGTGCTGAGGAAAGGTGGTTTCTGAGGCTCAATCTAATATGAAGATGATAATGTGGAAGTGATAGGCATTAATCAGAGTAGAAATAACACACACACACACACACACACACACACAAATACAGACATTTATATATGAACTAAGAACGTAAGTTCATTTCTGTAAATCACAAGGTTTCAAACAGTATTCATTACTCGCTATATTCCCCAGAGCTAGGCACAGGGGAATAAGGGATGAGTCCAAATAGACTCTGCGCCTTCCCTGATGGAGATTACAGCTTAGGGAATTCCCTAACCAAATGATGGAAATAAAGTATAAAACTGCAGTGTTCAGTGCCATGAGCGCCTGATAGAATGGAGCTCATCTGGGAGGTTAGGAAAAGTGCCTCTAAAAAAACTCAGTAAAACTGAGATGGAAAAGATGAGTTGGCATGAAGCAGATTAAAAGGTGTTCCAGGCAGAGGGAAGAGCCTGTGCAAAGGGCCTGGGGTGGGCAGGGGCCTGTTGAATACAACAGAATAACAGAACGAGGGAGTCATGGGCTTTTACATCAGCTAAAAATGTTCCAAGCCTGAAGCCTAACTTGTAGGTTTCAGCCAAGTAGGTTTCCAGAAGAAACAGAGGTGGACAGGGAAGAGAGGTGCAAAAGAACTCCCGCTGGGCATGGGCTCAGAGCTTGGGACTAGCGGTGATACAGGTTTCTTCTAGTATGCTACACATCACAAAATGGCCTGGCTTTCACTGGGGGCCTGCCCGCTTCCCTCACACTTTTTGGGTTTCAGGGTAGATAGAGGAGGAAAGAGCCGCAAAGGTGCTTCGCAGAGCCACCAGCCTCTCAGCCTGTTTCTCAAGTTCCCAGATAGCTTGGGGGCTTAGCTGTGCTGCCAGTAGAATTAAGGAACCTCAGTCAGTGGGGTAAATTCCTATTCAAAGCAGAGCCAGGAGGATCATTTGGGAGAAATGGGAAATGCAGAACATAGAGAACGAGAAGAGAAAACATGGCCTTGGGAACAACACCATGAGAACCTTGTAACCAGGGCTGATGACATCCTCAGCAGATTAGGAGGGTTTAGAAGATGTAAAACCATTAGAAATACATTCCAGTTAATCAAGTTGACCTCGTCTGCTGCAACAAACCCAATTCAACCAAAGCCCACAGCACAGAAGTACAGTCTGTAAAGCTGATGTCCAAGTGCTCTCAACATCTATAGAGTTATCGCATTCTGTTTCCAATGGTACCTACGGTTTATGCTTCCTGACAGTCAAACCCCTCAGCAGCTGTGTATATGTTCACCTAGACATAGGCCTTACTCCACCTTAATCCCCACTGATGTCTCTGGCTGCATAGGGTACAGCTGGACTCATGGCCGTCATCAAAGGGAGGGCAGGGTTGAGGAATCTGGGGAGCTGCCAATGAAAAAAGGCTCTTGGAATTTTCTGGTAGCTGAGTATTTTCTCCAGAATGAAGGTTTATTGGCTCCTTGCTGGTTATGAGATTATACCCCAGTCCTCCAGAGATACGTGTGAAGGATCATGTAAATCCTGCATTCTGGCAGAAAGAGAAAAACACTAATTTTTACATTAGTGACATCTCAACATGGAGTTGTTCAGGAGAGCATCTGCTTGTCCCTGATTAGAAAGCCTGCAGTGTGGGTGGCATCTGTTCATCTCACCTCTCCTTCTCTCTCTCTAATGGATGGCTACCAGAAGAGGTCTAAGCACCTGGTGAGCAGGTGTATTGGCTCTGAAGGAATAGACAGGTACCTTTAACTAAATGCATTGCCCAGAACCTGTCACAAGCCTTCATGGCCATTTCTAGAATGCTCAATAGGCTTTCGAGAAGATGCCTTTGATCATTCTACATGAGACATCTATATAACCTTGCCAAGGTTACCAGGGCCTGGCTTGGGGGCTGTCTGTGAGCATGCCACATATTCTGGTAAGAACTTCTGGGTGCTAGTCATTTGGCAAGCATCTCACTTTTGTTTTTGTTTGATAATGTTTTATACATCTGTAGCAACGGTCTGGATAGAGTGCTCTGTACCTCCCTTCTGGGTAAGCAGAAGGCATGCCTAGAACTGAAGTTTCTAAGTAATATTAGTGAGGTTCTGAGATGCCATTTAAGATCATGTTTAAGTTCATTATGTAGCTTATCTTATAGACAGTTGTATAGACTGGGGAGAAAAACCCAAAAGCAAAAATAAAACAAATCAAATGGAAAAACTGGCAATGTTAGAAGACAGAAGGAAATTTATTATTAATAAGAGAAAGAAGTGAATCAGGGCAGGGTAATGACCTTGGCTGTGATGAGTGTACTTTACTGAGCACAGCACAGGGTGTGACATTTGGATACAGATGTTTCTCCAGGGAGATGGCTAGGATGTCTCAGGTCTGCAGTAAAGGAATGCAGAGCCTGCAAGGACATTCTGACTTTCCCTTCTCCAGGGCAATGGCTCACTGCAGCATTCTGTGGCTTTAACTTCCAGACCAAATCTAGAACCCTTTGACACTGTGAGTTATTTGATAGGCATGCCAGGCTTTATTTTAGTAGAACACTTCCAGGAGTCTAAAATCAATAGTCAAAGTAATTCTGGAGGGACCAGAACAATAACCTGAAAAAGGATCTTTTATGCCCATATGTTCCTTTCAAATCTTAAGGTAAAACATTTTCCTGAAGCTTCTAAGAGAAACTGCCCAGCTCTTCCCTTGGTGCTAATGCTTCCTATTGTGTGATGTGATGTGTGTGTGTGTGTGTGTGTGTGTGTGTGTGTGTGTGTGTGTGTGGCAGGGGGTGGGGGGGTTACACATAAGGGGATGGGGTTCCTGATGGGTCACCAGGGCGTGCCTGAGGCCATGGCGCAGGGTGACCTCCTGAGCCCAGGTAGGTTTGATTCCAAGACACATCAGTTATCTCTGTCCTGCGCACGGACTGAAGGTAGGAGGTACTCCTCAGGCTGGAAGCAGGAACCTTCTGGTATGTTCCATAGGGGGCCTGAATTTTGAAAAAGGTAGACAGTCTGCTGAGAGTTTCGAAAGAAGCCAAGTCAACACATCTGAGATTCAGAGATGGTGTCTACCACGGAAGCACGTGGCCTCCAGAGAGAGACTGCCCTAACTGCCTTGGAACAAAAGGGTAGACACACTGTGCTGTGTCTAAAGGTAGAACCCACTTTAAAACACAGCTGGTATGTGTGTTGTAGGCCAAAGGAGGAACACGGGTGTGGGGTGAGGAGATGGGGATCACAAGAATCATATCAGAGGCAGGCGTGAGAACACACTGCAAGGTTAGAATTTTTGACAGAGAATACCCGGGCAATACCGGAGTCACAGCTGGTCAAAGTTTGGCAAACAGACTATGAATGAGACTCTGAATCTCACTAGACCAGGAAACAACTCCACAGAGCCCTTGATGGAGCACCCAACACCAAGAGGGTAAAGACTGATTTGCAGAACTGGGAGTTTCCCTTGGAATTTCTAGGAGGGGGATTACAAATTTGAATGAAAGCCAGGAATGATTAGAAATGGTACTTTTAAGAATTTGGTGCCTGTAATGTCCCTGTAGTTTAATTAACTATCTTCTATTCTCCTCTATTTTATACTATTGGTGCATGAAGACAACAGTGAGAAGATTCCCCCATGGATCTGGGAATGAGGAAAATGAATTAAACGAGTATTGATTTTAAAGCTTAACTCTTTCTGGGCACAGTCACTTCAAAGAGACACACTAAGGCCCAGGCCAGCATGGCCACGCCTGCCGGATGTAACAGAAGAGTCTGTCCCTCAGAAGCAGGGTGAGCTAGGTTTGGGCAGCACAGGGAAGGTGATTCACGAGGACCTGCACTGGCAGTGCCTAGTAAGAACCATTCACCGGAGCTGAAGCAGTATCAGAATATTATTCGCAAAGTCAATGGGGATATAGATTTAGTGAGTGTTGGCCAAAGACCTCGAGGATGTGGGGTCATTGGATGGCAAGACCATCCACTGTACATTTGTTTCATCTGTTTCACTTGCTTGTTTTTGTTTGTTTGTTTATTTGGAGACAGAGTTGCACTCTTGTTGCCCAGGCTGGAGTGCAATGGCACAATCTCTGCTCACTGCAACCTCCACCTCCCAGGTTCAAGTGATTCTCTTGCCTCAGCCTCCTGAGTAGCTGGGACTACAGGCATGTGCCACTATGCCCAGTTACTTTTGTATTTTTAGTAGAGATGGGGTTTCTGCATGTGGGTCAGGCTGGTCTCGAACGCCCGACCTCAGGTGATCCACCTGCCTCAGCCTCCCAAAGTGGTGGGATTACAGGCATGAGCCATGGCGTCGGGCCTCTGTTTTATGTAGATCAGATTCAATGCTCACTAGAAAACCTTTGCATTATTTCTTGGCTTTCTAAGTCTATATGCCTACAAAAACAAAGCTCGATATTGAAACCCTGAAATATCTAGTTTCTAGAGCAGTTATTTCTCACTGTAAATTAATACATTTACAGTTTGATTATGATTTGAGTAACAGAGCTTGCCATATTGGGATATTTATGGTAATCGGATATATACGTTACTGTACATTTGTAAACTGTCCTTGTTTTACTTCACACATTTGTTTAAGGGAGTCTGTCTCTTAGAGGAGGAGGGCCCATTCCTGGAGGGTGAGTGTCATCGGTTTCTTAGCCTAGAAGGTTGAGAACCACATCTGGGAAGATCAAAAAACCAGCCAGGTGATGGATGTCAGGCTGAGTCTCAAAGCCTCTCCCAAGATAAGCAGTTTCTCTCCCCTAGGATGGACATGTTGTTCATACTTAATGTTTTCTACAAACAGTGGTAAAGATCTTAAAACTAGAAAGTAGGAGTTGGATGATGTACTTATTTTGGAGACAGAATACAAGAAGACAGTGCTCAGTAATAAAATGTTTAAAAACAGGCCTGGAGGCTGGGCATAATGGCTCACACCTGTAATCCCAGCACTTTGGGAGTCGGAGGTGAGTGGATCACCTGAGGTCAGGAGCTTGAGACCAGCCTGGGCAACATGGTGAAACCCTGTCTCTACTAAAAATACAAAAAATTTAGCCGGCCATGATGGCGTATGCCTGTAGTCCCTGCTACTCAGGAGGCTGAGGCAGGAGAATCACTTGAACCTGGGAGGTGGAGGCTGCAGTGAGCCGAGGTCATACCACTGCACTCCAGCCTGGTCAACAGAGTGACATTTTGTCTTGAAAAAAAAAAAAAAAGAAAAGAAAAAGGCGTGGGACCAAGGCATGCAACAGAAGAGCTCATATCGGTCACAGAAGAGGCAGAAATGTGAATTCTTACAGCCTTCTTTCTTGGACAGACACTAGTCTCAACATCCACAGCCAAGCGCTTCTGGAATGGCTAACTCTTGACTCTTCAGGTACTGAGCCCGTTGGGGGACGATTTCGAATCTTTGCTTCTCCCTTTTCCAATGTCCTGTTTCCTCATTGTTCAGTGTTAGAAAACAAAACGTGGCAGTGGCTGGCCATTTGCTGGTTAGAAGAGAGTATCTAAAGTAAGGTGTGAATTTTTTAAAGCTGTAATTTGTGCATTCATGAAACCTTTCTCATTGGCTCTGAGAATTAAGCTCCAACTATAGTTAGGTTTCAGCACACTTTCTGAACGTTGACAACCTTTTGCATGAGCAATCTGCAATATTTTTAGGGTTGCCTGGTTTCCATTCGTGTAACTGGGTAAGCACATTTACGAGGTCAGCAAGTCCATTTGCTTTTCAGTTAATTGTGCAGATGGGAAGCTTCAGTGAAGTGGCGGAAGGAGGGTCACCAGGAGAAAGCAGGGAGGGGGGCCTGGGCTAGACAGAGGATGGGTGCCAAGGCAGTGGCTGCCCCTTTTTTTTGTTTTTGAGACGGAGTCTTGCATATTGCCCATGCTGTAGTGTAGTGGCATGATCTCGGCTCACAGGAATCTCTGCCTCCTGGCTTCAAGCAATTCTCTTGTCTCAGCCTCCAGAGTAGCTAGGACTACAGGCATGCACTGCCATGCCCAGCTCATTTTTTTTGTATTTTTAGTAGAGATGGGGTTTCACCCTGTTGGCCCAGATGGCTTGCTCTCCTGACCTCGTGATCCACCCACCTTGGCCTCCCAAAGTGCTGGGATTACAAGCTTGAGCCACCGCGCCCAGCCTACCCTTTCACACTTTGTCAAGTTCGAGACCAGTTGGGCCAACATGGCAAAACTCCATCTCTATTAAAAATATAAAAATTAGCCAGGTGTGGTGGTGCACACCTGTGATCCTGGCTACTTGGGAGGCTGAGGCAGGAGAATCACTTGAACCCAGGGAGACGGAGGTTGCAGTGAGCTGAGATCAAGCTCCATTAAAAAAAAAAATCTAATTTTTTTGTTTTTGTTACAGACAGGGTTTTGCTCTCTCACCCAGGCTGAAATACAGTGATTCATTTTCACACTTTGTCAAGCGAATGAGGGGACAAGGGATGGTAAGGACAGAAGAGATGCACAGGCAAGAAGCACAGGGTACAGAGGGAGGCCACAGCTCTGGCTGGACTTTACCCAACAGGCACCTCCTCTGCAGAAAGTAGCTTTCTCCATTCCTGCTGTGGAAAAGCTGCCTGTGGCTCCTCCTGCAATTCCAATGGCACCGGCAGGAAAGGTGCCCCAGCCACTGCTGGCTCCCTGGATGGGGTCTAATGGTTCAGACACAGTCCATGTATCACTCCCAGAGAAATTCACAGTTCTAGCCCTTTCATTACAATCCTGTGCACGTGTGTGTGTGTGTGTGTGTATGCGTGTGTGTGTGTGTGTTTCAAACCATAGTATCCTGACTTTTATATATTCTGTTTGGAAATAATGTAGGCAATTGGCTCATATTACCAGCTAAATGCTTATGAAATTTCATTTAAGAGACATAACTGAAAAAGCATAAAAACGTCCAAACTCTCTCATTTAAAAACATCACTACAAGCTAAGACCTTGTATGAAAATGGGTAAGTGCAGTGTTACAACTGAATTAAGAAGATGGCGGAAATAAAGTCCACGAAGGAAGGATGGGAGAACTTTAATAGGCCTTCCATATCCTTGATGTGGGAAATGAATGCTAAACAGCAGCGTTTCTAGGCCACACTGTGGAAATATACCCAAAGACAGTATAGTCCTAATGTGAAGATAATCTATGTGAAAACAATTAGAAAATCACTCTCTTTTGTCAATGTTCAAGATTGACTTGTGCATTACAAGGCCCAAGAAATTTACTAGACAACAATTCTGTTAATGGTTTCCTTCTTGCTACTCACTCCTCTATTCCCCAGTCCCTTATTCAGAGAGATGTAGAAATAAAATTCATACCCTTGATCTGTTACCTAAGATAGCCAGTTATGTATTGGATGATGGTTACAGGTAGATTCTTTGCATTGATTTGTCTAAGACAAATACTACTAATAATGATACTGACAAGGATAATGGCAATAAACAATAACATAGTGACAATAAAACACCTATCATGGGCCATATAGTATTCAAAGAGCTTCAGAGGCATCCTCTCAGTTACTTTGTAATTGACATGTGACACAGGAATGATTATTATCCTTTTTTTGTTTTTGAGACAGAGTCTTACTCTGTCACCCAGGCTGGAGTGCAGTGGCATGATCTTGGCTCACTGCAACCTCCGCCTCCCGGGTTCAAGGGATTCTCCTGCCTTAGCCTCCCGAGCAGCTGGGACTACAGGCACGCACCACCACACCCAGCAATTTTTTTGTATTTTTAGTAGAGACGGGGTTTCACCATATTGGTCAGGCTTGTCTCAAACTCCTGACCTCATGATCCACCTGCCTCGGCCTCCCAAAGTGCTGGGATTACAGGCATGAGCCACCGTGCCCGTCCCGATTATTATTCATTTTTTTAAGATAAGGAACTGAGGTTAAGAAAGGCTAAATACTTGACCAAGGTCACCAGACTCGCAAGTAGTGGAGCCAGGATGCCAACCCAGGTCTCAAAGCCCACATGTTTAATAATGAAGAGCCCTCTCATGCTCCTGGTGCTGTAGCCACTGATTCTAGGACAAATGTCCATGTGTGCTGAAAAGCATTGTCCTTCCCCAGTCAACTGGTAACCCTGTTAGCTTACATGGACCCAGTAGGAGCGCCACAAATGTGTATTTACAATAAATATCCAACCACTATTTTTGGTCTTACTTAGAATGCAGCTTGAGTAGGTAGACCTGGCAAATGTAAGATAAACTATTAAAGGTAAAAGTAAGCCAAATCCGTCTATCTGCAAGCTGCTTGCTTTAGCATGTAGGAGTCCAATGAGACGGATGCAGCCCTGATATCTCACGGACCTCTCACTTTAAAAGAGAAACAGGAAGGCCTGTAAGGAGAATGCCCATGGGGTTTGGAGATAGGCAGACCAGGTTCAAATCTGTTCTTTTATTATGTGACCTTGGGCAAGTTACAGAACCTCTCTGAGCCTCTCTTTCTTCTCTGAAAGTGTCTGTGTGATAATAACCTTATCTTGTAGGGCTGTTCAGCTGAATAAATGAGATAGCACTTAGCACAGTTCCTGGCACATAAGGAGAACACAATTCTTGTTAGACTTTGTCCAGGTTTCGTGACTGACATCTATAACCCCAGTGCTTTGGGAGGCGGAGCAGGGAGGATCACTTGAGGCCAGGAATTTGAGACTAACCTGGGCAACATAGCAAGATCCTGTCTCTACAAAAAAAAATAATAAAAAATTAGCCAGGCATGGTGGCATGTGCCTATAATACTAGCCACCCGGCAAGCTGAGATAGGAGGATTACTTGAGTCTAGGAGTGTGTATAGGGAGCTATGACTGAGTCACTGTATTCCAGCCTGGATGAGAGATCAAGAAACTGTCTCTCACAACAACAATAATAAAAACAAAAGATTTCCTTTTTTTTTGAGACAGAGCGTGATCTCAGCTCACTGCAACTTCCACCCCCACCAGATTCAAGTGATTTTCCTTGCCTCAGCCTCCCAAGAAGCTGGAACTATAGGCATGCCTCACCGCACCTGGCTAATTTTCCTATTTTTAAAAGAGATGAGTTTTTGCCATGTTGGCCCTACTGGTCTTGAACGCCTCACCTCAGTTGATCTGTCCACCTCAGCTTCCCAAAGTGCTGGGATTACAGGTATGAGCCACTGCGCCCAGCCTATTTATTTATTTATTTATTTAATTCCTTTAATCAACAATTTTAAGAGAGACTGTTGTTGACTGTATAGAGGGCAATTAGGTAGAAAGCTCACGGAGCATATCTTAGACTTCTGGGCCTTACCACGAGGTTGCACTGGCCAGCTGTAATGCTCTTAACTGTGAGGCTGATGGATGGAGGCTGAGCTCAGCAATGCAAACCGATGGGTTTTTTACTGAGAATTCCCACTCGGATAGGCACGGGGGCAGGCAAGGGAGATGCCGTGAGCAGAAGGGAAACTAACATTCCGGAAGTACCTCCCATATGTCAGTTACCGCACTGAAAATGTGTTTCATTATTGATAACGATGCCTGACATAAGGTAAGGTCTCTACTTCGAAGAGCTGTGACTACAGCCAGAACAATTTCACTTCAGTTTGTACATGCACGAAAATAAAAGCTATGTGTATTTTTTAAAGGTCTCAAATAACACCAGTATCTGTGCAGACAGAGAGAACTATAAGGGAAGGAAGCCCCAGAAAAGCGTGCTATTGCTTTTTCATGTCAAAAAGTCTCTGAAGTGACTAATTTTCTCTCTAAGTACAAATTATGACTATGATGATTTTACAGGCTGGGTCCCTTGGCCAGCCCCTAGAGTCACATACAGCATCTGAGCCCTAATACGACAGTCCTTAGACAACTAGTACAGTCTACACATTTGAAACACACATTCCTTAATTTATGATAGCAGCCAGAAATTGAAATAAGCTGTAGTATCTGAACATTGCTGCTCAGCTCCTAGAAGACAAAAAGTGTTTTCCAGGGACGTTTTGCTCGGAGTTCATAAGAGGGTGAAACAACGTTAACAATAGAATCTCCATCCCCAGCGACCTCCTGAGTAGGCAGTTCTACCTCCAACATCAAAGCTGCCGCATTAAAATTTAATTTGAATTTAAAATCCTTGACAGGGCCCAACACTGGGTAAGCAGGGGTTAACCACGGAGCTAATGAGGCCACCGCTGCCACTGCTGGTTCTGTTGACAGTATTGTATCACCTAATGAATGTGGCGATATAAATCTTGATGAGGGGCAGGCCTGAGTCTCCGGAAAAGTAATGATCATGAGGAGAGGCCAGAGCCCATGCTGCAGATGAAGAAGAATACCAAGAACGAGCGCATACCAGGAGGAGCAGGCTGAGACCTGAGCCCGCAAAGGGCAGGCCGTCTGGCCCTATTTATTTACGCAAAATACTCGTATTTCACCACGCATGTCATGGGGCCTATCATGTTTGCAGCATTTGAAGGAAGTAAACAAAAAGTAATGAGACGCATTCTATGCTTCTAAGTCAATTCTCCACTGGCCCAGCAAAGCAGACCTATGACAATTACCAAAAACAATGGGGTAATCTCATGATCTCTCTCTTTCTTCTGTGGCAGAAAGAAAACATTCTACAAATCTATATGATTCGTGTCCTCATCTGAAGTCTCTACTCAACTTTGACTGTGATGGATACTACCATGAATTGCTTTGGCTTTTTTTAGTTAACAAGTTTGGTGTGATTCCTTTGATATTGCTCCTTCCCAAATATGCTCCAAGGGCCACTTGGTATGACAAAGGACAAAAAGTGAAATAATTAGCTGGGCATGGTGGTGTGCACCTGTAGGCTCAGCTATTCAGGAGGCTGACGCAGGCAGATTGCTTGAACCCAGGAGTTTAAGGCTGTGGTGAGATATGACCTTCCCACTGCACTTCAGCCTGGGTGACAGAGTGAGACTCTGTTTCTTAAAAAAAAAAAAAAAGGACTCCCTGAAATGCCCCACTGTAGAAAACAAAGATTCCACGCGGCCATTATAAAGATGAGTTTGATGTGTTTCAAAGAGCATGTAAACATATGAGTCCCTCTGGACTCTACCTGGAGGACACTGAGGAACAAAGACGTCCTGCAGGTGTGCCCCCAGGTGGCTGTGGGTGCCAGGATATATATATATATATTTTTTACAGAGTCTCACTCTGTCACCCAGGCTGGAATAGTGGTATGATCTTGGCTCACTGTAATCTCTGCTTCCCAGGTTCAAGTGATTCTCCTGCCTCAGCCTCCCGAGTAGCTGGGATAACAGGTGTGTGCCACCATGCCTGGCTAATTTTTGTATTTTCAGTAGAGATAGAATTTTGCCATGTTGGCCAGGATGGTCTCGAACTCCTGACTTCAAGCAATCTGCCCACCTCGGCTCCCCAAAGCATTGGGATTACAAGCGTGAGCCACTGTGCCCGGCTTCCTCTTTGACTTTGCAGACCAGTGGTCTAGGCTTTACTGGTTCCGAAAGCTGTGACACTGGGAAGCGGCCAGCACACTGATGCAGGGGCAGTCTCCGATCTTTGGTGGAAAAGGGGATTGTGATGTTGGAGAGCTGACCAGATGGGCCTGCATTGCTCTGGGCTGTAAGATGGGTGGACCCTCCTCCAATTCTAGAAGTCGGGAAATAGATTTCTGATTGAAGGAAATCTGGACATCTTCAGCATCTGGATACTTGACGGCATCTTGAAGGGACCACCTATCTTTTTCCAGAAGTCTCAAATCTGGTTACATATCAGAGTCCTTTGGATAACTCCAAAATAGAGATTCGTGGAGCCGACCCTAGAGACGCTGGGAGCCGACTCTAGAGACGCTGGTTTGGGAGGACGTGGGCATTGTGGCCTGGATGTAGAACATCTTTTGTCTTTCCTTTTTATCCTCTTAAAGAAACCTCCTAGAGGTGATCATCAAATGTTTCTGGCTGAAGGAAGAAGGGTTTGAGATACAAGTAGGGAGCAAATGGGACAGAAAAAAATGGGAAGTCAGACTTCTTCAGAGCTTACACCAGGGTCACTCAATCTTGAACCTGCTGACGTTTCAGAAGGGAATTTTTTTTTTTTTTGAGATGGAGTTTTGCTCTTGCTGCCCAGGCTGGAGTGCTGTGGCGCGATCTGGACTCACTGCAACCTCCGCCTCTGGGGTTCAAGTGATTCTCCTGCCTCAGCCTCCCGAATAGCTGGGGTTGCAGGCATGCGCCACCACACTCGCTAATTTTGTAATTTTAGTAGAGACGGGGTTTCTCCATGTTAGTCAGGCTGGTCTTGAACTCCAGACCTCAGGTGATCTGCTCGTCTCGGACTCTCAAAGTGCTGGGATTACAGGCGTGAGCCATGACACCTGGCAAGATGGGATAATATTTTACCACCAGGGGCTGCCCTATGTATTGCAGCATTTTTAGCAGCACCCTTGGCCTCTACCGTCCAGATGCCTACTGGAACCTCCCTCAGTTGTGATAGTCAAACATGTCAGCAGAGAGTGCCACATGTCCTCTGGACAGGGCTAGGGGGATACAGAATTAGTCCCAGCTGAGAACCACTGGCCTAGACAGTCCTAGACGCCTTGCAGTGTGGGCACCTCAAATAGGCCCAGATACCAAAAAACAGAGAAAGATCATTGCCACGCCCCTCATGGCTTAACGCAAGGAGCCATTCTTTCACCTCACGATTATATACCCTGGAAAGAAACTGGATTCCAGCCTTTTTTTTTTTTTTTTGGGTTACAAGCACTCATTTAAGATAGGTGGTAACACTAAAGAGAATCTTGCAGCGTGCACGAGCCTTTCTTACAGCTTCAGTCGGATCCAGCAGGAGTGTCCTCAAGCCCCCACCTTTGCAAAGAAGCAGAGATGAAATGTGGACACGGTCCGTGGGTGCTGCAGTAACCACAAGGCCCGAAAGAGTCCACGCATGCCAAGAACCCACATAGGCGTGCCCCAGCCTGGCACCAGTCACATGTGGGGGTGCCCTTTTCTCATTCTTGTTAGTGTTGACTAGGAACATTTTTTAAAAAATCCTCTTTTATTCACAAAGGGAGACAGAAGACAAAAGAAGCAGAAGATGGAAATCCCTCAAGATCTCTCTTAGAAGAAAGCTCCCTTTCTCTTTCTTTCCCCCCTTTCTTTGCCCTTTCTCTATTTTTCCTCTCTCTCATTTCTCTCTTTCCTTTGTATCTTTTCCCCTTCCTCCCTTCTCTTTCTCTTCCTCTCCTCTCTCTCATCTCCTCCTTCCCCTCGCTTTCTCCTCTCTGTCTCCCTCTCATTTAAAAATCCATTCAATTGGCTTGCCCAGCAACCTTACAGAAGCTTCTCTCAAGAGCAGCCTATTGAGCCTGGCTCTCAAATTGCCCCCAGAGCCCACTGGATATTCCTTCAGATGTCTAACAAGCGTTGAACACAACTGAGGTTTAGAGAGACACAGAAATCAATACTGCGGCTTCCACCAGTCACGCTGAGGGATTAGTTGTCCCAAGGAAAAGCACAGACAGTTGAATAAGAGAATCATGACTCCGAATACCCTAACAAGTTTATGAACTAGAGAGCAGCCTCTGGCCTTGATAACCTCCAGTTGGCCTGGAGAAAGAGGAAGCTGTGAAAACATTCACTTAGCTTTCTCCCCTTTTGTATTAATGAGGTCAAGCGTGGGACCTCAGGGGGTCAACAGTGGTACTCGGAGGAATGACTGTCAAGGCCGGTGGGTGATGATGACCATCCGAGTGGTGGCATTCAGAGGCTCTGAGAATCCTCCTTGCTTTGGAGAAGTCAGTGGCCACATCCCTCAGGACCAAGCTTTCAGGGAGGCTAGAACTGAGAGAAAAATAGAAAAACAGCAACGCCTTGGACTGTCTGCTGTGAGCAGGTGGCATTAAACGGTGGCAGGTGTTTACATTTTTAAAATCACGGATGGGAGAGATCAACAGAGTATGCAAATGATTAGGGGACTCTCTAAATGGGCAGGATTCTGAAGAAGAAAAAGCAATGTTTTCGTGGGGGAACGGGTCTTGCTCTGTTGCCCAGCCTGGAGTACAGTGGTGTGATCATAGCTCACTGCAGCCTTCAACTCCTGGGCTCAAGTGAGCCTCCCATCTTGGCCTCCCTAGTAGCTATGACTACAGGCATGTACCACCATGCATGGCTAATTTTACATTTTTATTAGAGATGGGGTCTTGCCGTGTTGCCCAGGCAGGTCTTGAACTCCTAGCTTCAAGCAATTCTCCCATTTTGGCCTCCCAAAGAGTTGGGATTACAGGCATGAGCCATTATGTTGAGCCAAGCAATGGAAAAATTTTCACAATTTCTTCACTTTGATCAGAATGTAATGAGAGAAAGCTCATTTCAATGTATAAAAACTCTGATGTTCCTACTTCCTATGGTTCACACTCTGAAGGCCGACCTTATAATTCAGATGGACAATTCCAAACACCTCACACAAATAAGACTCCTGGTTGGGGGCACATTTAAAAACAGGTGGAGCCAAAGGCCTCAGTGATGTCAGTTTCAACAAAAGGAGAAAGAGTCCCTTTACAACCAGACCTCTGGGTTTGAGTGAAGAATTAAAACTATTATCTGTGTAAGTCAAACCAAAAATCTACCTTCCTATGAATTTATAGGACAATTCAGGTCCTGGCTGAATAATTCAGAAAAAGATAATCACCTCAATTATTTAGACGGCCATCTCATTCCCTTATATACTCCATCTCTCTAACTTGGATATGGAAAGTCGACAGCAATTATATTTCTTCACCAGGCCACCCACAGGGGGCCACCAATTTGGGCTACAAATGTGGTACCCTCGAAACAGGATCAGTGGAAACCGACCAGGATTAGAAAATTGATGTGGAAGACATTGGCTCTGAATCAGTAAGTGATGCTCGCCCGATCTGATGGAGGTTTAAAAATCTTGATGCAAAAAAAAAAAAAAAAAAATGCAGCAAAGTCATCTCCTTGTGTTATGCCTCCTTGGGTTACCGGTTCTACCCTCGGTCCTGCATGAAAGTCACTGATTCCAGAAGACGGGCATTCAGCGCCCTTCTCCGGCAGCCTCCCACCAGTCTCAGCCTCACGGAGCTTGTAGAAGAGCCTCATTCCTGGTCTGTGTCTGGGTTCAGAGTGTGAGTCGGTGCCTCCAAGGCTGGTTAGCCAGCAGCATGGGAAATGATGTCATGTAAATAGGGCAGAGAAAGAGCTGGGAGACCCCTGATGAAGTTCACAGGGGTCATGGGAAAAGAGCCCTTCCTCTGGGTGACTTTGGGATAATAGTGAGGTCGAACTGGCTGGCTAGGCTTTGCCATGCTGTTTTTATCTGGGTGGGGACATACCACCTTGAGGCCCCCGCATGCCTCCGCGTGTTTGTGTGCATGTGGCGTTCTGTGCACACAGGCAGGGTTGTCTGCTGTGTCCAGGCTGGTGGGTTCAGCTTTCCTTTGTGCAAGTATTAATCTGTGCAGCCCCACCCCCCACCCTCTCCCCGCACATTAAGTAAAATATGAGCGCATGCTCCGATCTCGCCTGTGTTGGCTGCTCTAGTGCCCACAGCCTCCCTGCCCCCTTCCTCCAGCCCTCTTATCTAAAGCAGCATGTCACTGCAATTTTATGGTCAACATTACAGACTCAAGCCCTCCTTTGAACCAATCAAACTGCACTGAATATGTTAAGGGAATCCAGGCTTTCTGTGAGGAGCCTGCTTCCTGAGCCGCACCGCCTGACCTCTCTAAGAGCAGCCTCCATAAATCTGCCTCACCTGATGGGAGATGGGCTTTTTAGGATCTCTCAGGGTGCTTTGAGGTAGCACTTCTATGAACTCCTTGCCACAATAAATAATGCTACCTGCAATATGTCTTTGGGAGCGTGTCAGTAGCTGCTGTCCTGCTATGAATTTTTATTCTCGTGCCGTCTGGAAGATAGATTCCAGATTCAGCATTTCCCTGCACTTAGTGTCAGATCTCTTTACCCCCTTGCCCCGGCAGAATGACAGAGACCACAAATAAAATAAAAAAAAAATTAAAAAAAAAAAGCAGCCTAGGAAAAATGGCCCAAGATTGGAGAGAAAGAGCCACGTTTACCTCGCAGCAGCAGCGTGAGCTGCCAACATGAGGCGATGTGGCCAGGTGGGAGGAAGGAGGCTGTAAGTTGGGCAATTTCAGAGTCCTCAGGATGGAGGCAATTTACCAGGGGAGCCTGGAGGAAGGGGTTTCTTACTAGGGAAAGTTGTCAGATAAGAAGAAAGCCCGTGTGGGTCAATACATCATTGTAAAGGACAACAACAGAAATCCGTTCCCAAATCTCAATTAGGTGGTCATTGCCCTGGTCAGTTTCTGGGCAATCAGTCCAAACAAAGAGGATGGTGGATTCAGAAATAGCCCAGAGATGACTTTCAAGGTGAGCTGTTATGGTCTGAAAGATGAGGAAGAAAGACACTCCTGTAGCTTAGGAATAACAATTAGTTGGTTCCCAGATTTCATGAACTCACATGCCTTTGCCGATCCAGAAGTGACTGCTCACATGGCCGTGTGCATTTTACTAGTTATCAGTCCTGCAGCTTGAGACCACTTGGCAGAGTAAAGCCAAAACTCACTGATGCCCAGGAATTTCCGCTTCCTTGAAACATCCCAAGTCCCTGGGAGTTTCTGGATTTCTAACCTGCCAGCCATATCCATTACGGTGGGTGAGGTGCCCAGGAACGGAAGAAAGCAAAGCTGGCTTTGATATGTTAACATCTCATGATGGTAGAATATTTTATGTTACAAGCAACTTCCTCTTTGGAGAGGGTACTGTTCAGCGTCCTGGCAGGAAGGGTACCTAGGCCTAGCTTTTCTGTGTGTGGAGAGCCACACAATCACAGACCAAATCTTTGGCAGACTTTTAAATGAAAGTTTTGCCAATTGTAAAGCGAGGAGGAACTACCTGGGGATCTTCGAACGTGGATTCTGGTTCAGTGCAACCCACGAGTTCACATTTCTTACAAAATCCCAGGAGATGCCGATGCGACCTGTGGCCTGCACATTAGGGAATGAGGTTTTAGGTTCTACCACGTTTCTGTTGCATACCTACTGCTCTCCTGCCCTAGAGTGTAGACATGGGCTCCAAACCCAAGAGAACCCGGTCTGTTTCACTATTCTCAAATATTTTCTTTTTTTATTCTTCTTCACATATTAAAAAAAATCAATATAGATCAAAACAGAGTTTTAAAAATTGTGATGGTTTGAATATTTGCATTTAACACATGAATACTTGTTTTTTTTTGTTGTTGTTGTTTTTTTTTGAGATGGAATCTTGCTCTGTTGCCCAGGCTGGAGTGCAGGGGCACCATGTCAGCTCACTGCAACCTCTACCTCCCAGGTTCAAGCAATTCTGCTGCCTCAGCCTCCTGAGTAGCTGGGACTATAGGCACACACCACCATTCCCGGCTGATTTTTGTAATTTTAGTAGACACGGGGTTTCACCATGTTGGCCAGGCTGGTCTCAAACTCCTGACCTCAAATGATCCACCCGTCTTGGCCTCCTAAAGTGTGAGGATTGCAGGCATGAGCCACTGCCCCTGGCCCACATGGGTATTTTTTTTTTTTTTTGAGAGTCTTGCTGTGTTGCCAGGCGCCAGGCTGGAGTGCCGTGGCTCAACCGCGGCTCACTGCAATCTCCACCTCCTGGGTTCACGCAATTCTCCTTTCTCAGCCTCCCGAGTAGCTGGGACTACAGGTGCATGCCACCATGCCCAGCTAATTTTTGTATTTTTTAGTTGAGACGGGGTTTTTACCACCACATGAGTATTTTTAATGCTTCCAAATGGAATGTCATCTTACTTGGAGACGATGGCAAGAATCCATACTTGAGATTCTCTGTGAGTATAAGACGGAGGCCAGTTGACCTTCAGACAGTGATAGGCTGCTAGACCCTGCCCACAGGGAATCAGATGGTTTATGCAGAATGTTGGCTTCGAGTGGTGGCCACTGTTCTACCCAGAGCCAATGCCACATGATCATTTGTAGCCTCCTGGGGCAGTATGATCAATTTCCCAGCTTGGACATTTACTGAGAGAAGCGTATAGAGTTCGGTGAAGACTAAACGAAAACGTTCACTGATCAAGTTGCCAATGGCGGGCTGTTAAGTGGGACCAGTTCATCTCCTACACGACAAGAACAGCAAGACCACAAAACTGACAACTTAAAATGGAAGTGATAACAAGATCATTGGAAAGTGCCTTTTTGGATGATAAAGTCCCTGATGGTTAAAACGATCTTTGGGGTAAGAAGTGTAGAAGCTTGTCCTGCATCCTGACATGTTCAAATACAGTAGCTGAGAAAATGGCAGCCCCTATCCATCAAGCCAACCATGGTACACGTGATCACTCATTTGTAAACTGGGCTTCCTGCCTGCTGAATACCTTTGAAAAACAGAAGCTCTCTCCTAATTGCTTGGGTTGACCTATGTTTAGAAACCTGAAATGTGCTGGTGCAGTGGAGAAGCCAGAAAAATGTTGGAATTAATCACTAAATCAATCTGGGCTGACCCCACGAGGACGGTGAGCACTGAAGGTTGTTGGCCAAGGAGCTTCTGGAGGCTGGACTTCAAACAACTCTTTTGTTTCTATGAAACTCGAAAAACTGCTTCTTCATGCAAAAATATATTATCGGAATAGAATTTGGTCTGTTCTAGGACAGCCCTTAGAAACAGTCATGCCAGTAACCAAGTCAAGGCTAAGTTCATTTTGTCCTGGTGTACACAGGTAGGTACCACAGCCAGAGAAACAAGAGAAATAGGCTCATTCTCAAGAGAAACCCAGTGATGAGATTGTTCTTTTCTTCCCTTCTCACCCTTGGCTATCTTTCCTTCTCTTAAATCTTTTTGGTTTCTTAGTATCCTGTATTGTTAAAATTCACAATTGAGATTTTCCTTAAAATTTTATACCCACAGGTGATGCTAATTTCCTAAAAGTTCAGAGTTTGAAAAATTGGGGGAAGGCACAAGGAGTATTAGGCATTATTTTCAGTTTAAATGAACTATGGGATGACATTTGCAAATGGACACCAGGTACCTTGAAGATCAGTGATTACCTTTATAGGAACACTGAAGAGAAAGTTCAGGAAGCTCCTTAATTCTGTAGGACCAGCACTCACCCCCAAAATTTGGCAGCTCCCATGATTTCTGCAACCTATGCTAAATGACGGTTTGGGTTTGAAGGCTGAAGGATATAAGCAAGCAAAGAGCGGGTACGAGGCTCATTCTCGAGAGCTTTTCAGAGATATATGAGTAGGAGACATTTTTTTCCTGCAGGAAATTTACATTCTTAATTGTTGAGATGGGAATAAGTTACTAAAACAATTAAAAATTCTAGTTCTAGGTGCCGAGAACTAGAGATAGTTACTGATCGTTTGATTCCTATAGAAAACACTTGTCAGAGAGATAAATAATGAAAAAGTCTAACACATATTTTGAGATTTAGGTTTGGATGTCTATCTACTTAATTTTAAATTTAGATTGAGTTATCTGAGCCACATGCATATATATTTTAATTCTTTTTTTTTTTTTTTTTTTTTTTTTAGACAGAGTCTCACTTTTGTCACCCAGGCTGGAGTGTAATGGTGCAATCTCCACTTACTGCAACTTCCACCTCCTGGGTTCAAGTGACTCTTCTGCCTCAGCCTTCCTAGTAGCTGGGACTACAGGCACCCATAATCACGCCTGGCTAATTTTTGTATTTTTAGTAGACATGGGGTTTCACTATGTTGGCCAGGCTGGTCTCGAACTCCTGACCTCCCGTGATCCCCCCCACCTCAGCCTCCCAGAATGCTGGGATTACAGGTGTGAGCCACGACACATGGCCTATTTTTTAATTCTTGCATTGAATTTTGTAGTGCTAATCTAGGGAATGAGGACATTGATTAAGAAATGTTAGAATGAAACAACTTACGCATTTATTAGCAACCATTTATTGTTTACAGACTCAATTTTTGAGAAGATGTATGAGACATTTCTTTTTCCTGCAGGAACTTTACATTCTTAATTGTTGAGATAGGACTAAGTTACTAAAACAATTAAAAATATATAGATACGTAAGTCAAGCACAAAATTACATGACATGATATGATAGGAACTACCATCAAGGTAAGAGCTGGGAGAAGCAGAATTATCAATGAGGAATTTAGATCCCAAGAAAGGCTTTCCCACTGGCAGGGCTTATATAGAAAACAAACAAGAGCATTCCAAGATCGTGGAACACATATGGGAAGCTATGAAGTTTATAATTTTTTATTATGATTTTTAAATCTTTTACTTTAGGTTCGGGGTATATGTGCAGGTCTGTTATACAGGTAAACTTGTGTCACGGGGGTTTGTTGTACTGACTATTTCGTCACCCAAGTACTAAGCCTAGTACCCCATAATTAATTTTTCGGATCCTCTCCCTTCTCCCACCTTCCACTTTCAGTAGGCCCCAGTGTCTCTTGTTCCCCTCCTTGTGTCCATGTGTATGCCTTATTTAGCTCCCACTTATAAGTGAGAACATGTGATATCTAATTTTCTGTTTCTGTGTTAGTTTGCTAAGGATGACGGCCTCCAGCTCCATCCATGTTCCTGCAAAGGCCACAATCTCATTCTTTTTTTCTGGCTGCATAGTATTCCACGCAGCATATGAATCACCATTTTTTTAATGGAGTTTAATGTGCACTCCTCCAAGGAGACTAGTCCACAGCAGTGGAAGGAGCCCAGGAGGGGGTTGTGGGAAGTCAAATTTGATGATCTGAGAAGCGACACATTTCGGGTTTACACTTGATTAGCCCAAGACACTGAAAGTTATTTTTAATCAGAGGATTATTATAATAGGAATATGTTTTTACCAACTAGGGTGGGGTCCCAGAGCTTCAAGCATGTATATCCTCTCAGGAACCTAGAGAATAGAGAGTTAAGCCCTTTTAATTTGATCCAGGAGGACGATAATGCTTAACATCAGGACAAAATAATTCTGAGTATAGCCACAGTCTCCCGACCCTGCCCTCAAGTGGTCTGAGACCTGTGAGGACTAAGAGAGTTGTTTTGTTAAAATTCTATAAAACTTCAGGAGGTATAAACATGCTCTGGGACTCCTTCTTTTCCTTCTCTTCCTTCTCACTCTCTTCCCTTCTCCCTCTCTCTGTCTTTCTTTCTTCTCTCTCTCTTTCTTTCTGACAGTCTCACTCTGTCCCCAGGCTGGAGTGCGGTGGTGCGATCTCAGCTCACTGCAACCTCCACCTCCCAGGTTCAAGCAATTCTCCTGCCTCAGTCTCCCAAGTAGCTCTGATTACAGGCACGTACAACCACACCTAGTTAATTTTTTATTTTTAGTAGATGGGGTTTCACCATGTTGGCCAGGCTGGTTCACACTCCTGACCTCAGGTGATCCACCCGCCTCGGCCTTCCAAAGTGTTGGGATTATGGGTGTGAGCCTGGCCACTTTTGGGACTCTTGCTAACAGAGACAATGGCAAAACCATTTGAGGCAGTGTTGAAATGGGAGTACTCTCTCCTGGCAGGAAGGCAAATTTTATTATTGACATTATTGGCACAGGATGAGAATAATAAGTGACCATTTTTTAGTTGGTTTATATTGTTGTAAAATTCTCTACTGACGATGTGTTCCTTTACTGTCTGCGCTTGGGGCCATTGCTGCCACTCTTTCCTTTCCCACATATGCCACTGAAGAGACAAAAACCAGTTGTTCTCCATGTTGGGAAATTTTACCCCCAGAGAAATTTAGCAATGTCCAGAGACATTTTTTTGTTGTCACACCTGGAGTGGCAGCAGTGACATCTGGTAGGTAGAGGCAAAATATGTGTATGTAGGACCATCCTCACAACCACGAATTATCCAGCCCCAGATGTCAGCAGAACTGAGGCTCAGAAACGCTGATATATACAAAGGTGCTCACTGAAGCACTATTTGTAACAGCAACATTTTGGAAATATTCCTCATTTCTAACAATAAATGAATGGTTAAGTAAATTATGGATTATCGTATGTCCACAGGATGTACTTTGCTGTCAGGTTTTCAATTATAACTTGATATAGGCTCACCATGAATATTAAATGGAAAAAAAAAAGAATCAAAGCTGTGTATACAATGCAGTCCCAATTTTATAACAACAAATGCATCACACACACGTCATAAACACAAACACCCCAAGACACGGGACTGTTAAGTCACCAAAGTGGCTGGACATGGTGGCTCACGCATGTAATCCCACCACTTTGGGAGGCCGAGGTGGGCAGATCACCTGAGGTCAGGAGTTCAAGACCAGCCTGGCCAACATGGTGAAACCCCATCTCTAGCAAAAATACAAAAATTAGCCTGGTGCGGTGGCAGACACTTGTAAACCCAGTTACTGAGAAGGCTGAAGCATGAGAAACATTACAGCCTGGGAGGTGGAGGTTGCAGTGAGCCGAGATCATGCTGCGGCACTCCAGGCTAGGCGACAGAGAGACTCCATCTCAAAAAAATATATAAAAGTCACCAAAAAGCAAGCCAACAAAGGTTATCTTATCTCAGGACTGGTAGATATAAATGTTTATTTTCTTCTTTGTACTTTTCTACATTTCTGAAATATGATAAGCATGAATTAATTTTCTGATCAAAATATGTTTTTTCAGAACATCTCAGTGGTCTGGAATATAGGCTGAACTTAACATGATGAAATAGAATTGGACCTTGCAGCATGTACGCATAGGTTCAGAGCGTCAACTGTCTGAGGCAGGACAGACTTACAGACAGGAGGAAGATGCTTTTGCTTATGACCCTTCGTGTAAAAAGGGTGTGAGTCAATGGAAGCTCAAAATCAAACAGAAGAGACCCGATGAGTCTGCTGAGAGAGTGAATCCAAACTTAGGACACCTTAATGAAAGGGTGCACCAGGATGACATGTGCAGCAGTCCTCTGTTGGGCACGTTTGCTCATCTGGACTGCTAAATGCAGTCGTGTGTGACGTATTTTAAGGGGACCCTTGAAAACCTGGAGCAGGTCCAGATGACAGCAACCAAAGTAGTGAGGGGCTGGAAACTGTGTCATACGACAGAAGGATGAAGGAGGCTGGGATGTTTAGTCTGACAACAAGCATGCTTGGGAGAGGTGTGAGAGCTATCTTTAAATATTTGGAGCGCTGTCACAAGGAGAGGGACGAGTGTGCCGTGCATGGGCTCAGCCCACAACGCTGGCACTAATCACTGATGAGAACTGATCCCTTATCTTCTTTCACATAATTTCCAAACACAAAGAAAAAAGAACTCTTCTAAATCGTAGTTATCCAAAAATAGAGTGGCTAACTTGGGAAGTCCTCCGGCCCCGATCACTGACTTAATGATAGCATGCCAGGGTTGTCGCAGAGAGGACGGCGGTCTGGGAAAATGAGAGAGTGGTGATGCCGCTGATGCGTTCCTGGGGCCTGCTGCTCAGTGTGTGAACAAATGCGGAGGGGCCAGCACACACTGAGTGCTTTCAGTGGGCCAGGGGCCAGGAATGGTGACAACTGCTTCACACTCTCTGTCCACCTTGTTCCACATAGCCAGCTCGCAAGAAAGGCACGACTCTACATTTGCCTTGTTTTCCAGATGAGGAAATGCAGGTTCGGGAAGTTTAGGGTCATGCTCAAGGTCGACAGCCAGTTAATGTATCAGATTCTATAGTAATGGCAATAATAGTAATAGTCATCATCCTCACAACTATAGTGCAAACATTCGTGTAATGCACACTATGCATCAGAGCTCAAAACGCTCTGCCTCTGTCCTCATTTTACAGATAAGATTTGGGTAGGTCAAGAATCTTGTCCAAGGCCAAAACTGGGTCAGTGATATGGTTTGACTCTATGTTCCCACCCAAATCCCATGTTGAATTGTCATCTCTATGCTTCAGGGGAGGGGGCTGGTGGGAGGTAACTGGGTCATGGGGTCGGACTTCCCCCCTGCTGTTCTCATGATAGTGAGTTGTCATGAGACCTAATGGTTTAAAAGTGTGGGGTACCTCCCCTTTCTCTCTCTCTCTCTCTCTCTCTCTCTCTCTCTCTCTCTCTCCTGCTTTGTCACTGTAAGACGTGCTTACTTCCCCTTTGCCTTCTGCCATGATTGTAAGTTTCCTGAGGTCTCCTGACCATGCTTCCTGTGCAGCCTGTGGAACTGTGAGTCAGTTAAACCTTTTTCCCTCATAAGTTCCCTAGTCTTGGGTAGTTCTTTAGAGCAGTGTGAGAACAGACTAATACAGCCAGATTCCGCAGTAATGCTATAAGAGTAATAGTCACCATCATCACAAGCACAGCTACAAGCCCTCATATAGGATGTATTACATGTCAAAAATCACAATTTGGAATGGTGCACCTATAAAACTTCATTTACTGTAACACCCTAGGAGATGTCTCTCTTGTGGTCCCTATTTCATAGATGAGAAAATATAGACTCAAAGAGGTCGAAGGTCTTGGTCAGGGTCACACAGCTAATGAGCAATAGAGCTGGGTTTTAAAATCTGGCATTTCAGACTCCATAGTGGTAGCAGTAACCATGGTACTAAGAATCTTCACCATCATCACTGCTGTCTTCCCAGTCATAATAATAACACAAACAAACATAGCCCACACTGTCAGGCAAACATGACAGCCCTAGAAGGTACTGTGATGGTTAATTTTATGCATCAGCTTGGAGAGTGTTTTGGATGAGATTAACATTTAAGTTGGCAAACTTTGGTCAGGCGCGGTAGTTCATGCCCGTAATCCCAGGTAGCTCCCTTTTGGGAGGCTGTAGCCAGTGGATTTCTTCAACTCAGGAGTTTGAGGCCAGCCTGGGTAACATGGGGAAACTCCATCTCTAAAAAAATTACAAAAATTAGCCAGGCACGGTGACACACAGCTGTAGTCCCAGCTCCTTGAGAGGCTAAGGTGGGAGGATGGCTTGAGCCCAGGAGGTGGAGATTGCAGTGAGCCAAGATTATACCACTGCATGACAGCCTGGGCAACAGAGAGAGACCCTGTCTCAAAAGAAAAAAAAATGGTGAGCTTTGAATAAGCAGCTGTCCTCCATAAGAGGTGGGCCTCATCCAATCGGTTGAAGGCCTAAATAGGATAGAAAGATAGGCCTCCCTGAGCAAGAGGGAATTTTTCAGCAGATTGTCTTTGGACATCATCTGCACCATCAACTCCCCTGAATCTTGAGCCTGCTGGCCAACCCTGGAAATATTGGACTTGCCAGCGTCTATAATCACCCCTTGTGAACCAATTTCTTACAATAATTCTCCTTTTCTGCCTATACACTTCTCATTGCTTCTGTTTTTCTGGAAAACCCTGATACAGGTAGGTACAACTATTATCCTCATTTTAAACATGAGAAAACAGAGACCCAGAGACACCCAGAAATTGGCTCAAAATCACACGACTAATAAATGGCAGAGCCAGGATGGAAACTCCAACTGCTCAGCCCTGCAGTCCATGCTTCTACATGGCATTCAGTGGAGCTCCTTCCTCTCTCGACTGCTGTGTGTATTATGGTCTAGATGACATGAAATGAGGGGATGAAAAAGGTAACTTTTCAAGGCAGGAGAAGTTGCTAGTCGCAGAGAAAGAATGAAATCCCTGAGCTCCTCCTCCTACCAGATGTCCACTCATTCATGCTTCCAGATAGCCCTTGTCACATTAGGACGTTTCTTAATATTTGACAGAATGAAAAATAGAAGACCCAACAACTTTTCTTCCTTCTGGTATTGTTCAATTCAAAAGAAAAAGGATTTACTGAGCACCTTCCACATTCCCATAAGTTAGAGGCAAATGTCTTGTCCCCTGACTCTTGATTCTTGTTGGATAATTTGTGATTTGAATACAGAATATTTAAAACAATTCAGGCTGGGCAAGATGGCTCGCACCTGTAATCCAAGCACTTTGGGAGACCAAGGCGGGCGGACCACCAGAGGTCAAGAGTTTGAGAACAGCATGGCCAACATGGTGAAACCCTGTCTCTAATAAAAATACAAAAATTAGCTGAGTGTGGTGGTGCGCACCTGTAATCTCAGCTACTCAGGGGGCTGAGGCAGGAGAATCGCTTGAACCCGGGAGTTGCGGCGAGCACCATTACATTCCAGCCTGGACGACAAGAGTCAAAAGTTCATCTCAAAAAAAAAAAAAAAAGAATATTTAAAGTAATTTAAACTACATATAATGTTTCCTCAGTTTCTCCTACATGGTAGAAATGATCAAGTACTCTCGTTGTTGCTTTTCCAAAGTTTTGAAGGCTTTCTCTGACGTCAGCAATTTGCATGCTAAGGTTCCTACCTTTTAGTGTACTAAACGCCTCACTGATAGGGAAAACGCTCTTGATATTCTCAGTTTAATTTCACTTTTGCCAGATTTCCATTAACACCAGTATTTCTTTGGACCATCCAAAGACATCCCTCTCTGGAGGTTTATCTTTCACATAATTTCCAAACAAAAAGACAACACAGACAAAAGCCACACAAAAACATGCCATGGGACCTGGTATTGAAAAAAAAAGGCATTGAAACAGACCCAAACAGAAATACAATGGTTTTATTATATGAGCCTTCAGCAGTAAAGAAGAAAGGAAAAAGCAAGGTTAGCAAAAGAGGGAAGGAAAGCAACATGACTAACAAACTCAAAGTGCCTAAGGAAATGGTGTTTTCTTTGTATGCATCAACATATGCTCAAGGAATATTTCCCTACAAGGGTGTCATTGCCCACTCACTTCCTGTTTTCAGTTATGTGTAAGAGAAGCTTTTAAATCTATTTTCAGCACCCCCTGGGAGTTGCAAGGAAGAAGGTGTTGCTACTGAAGTAGACGATGCTCAGCTTGAAAGTCAAGGATACATAAGATGCACACCCATCAGCCTACTTATCCTGCCTAGACCAGCCCTCCCTGACCTCTCAGACTGAGGGTTGGAAACCGCTGGTCCACACTGGCCAGACCATGGGGAGAGGAGCTCAGAGGACAGTCTATCCTTTTCTTGGATGTCTTATCACAAAGAAGGTGGATGCTATACAAAAAATAAATCTGGAAACTTCTAGTCTAACCCAAACCTCAGGGGTTCCATCAAAGACAGCAGGTCTCTTGCCCCAGGAGAAAATCCCCATTGCAAATCTTCCTTGCAGTATAACCCTGAGGTCAGTGAATGTCATTGAGGAAAAACAACCTGAATATAGAGAAAAAGCAGGGTCTCAGGCAGTACAGTCTAAAGGTGACAGGGCATGAAGCTTTGTTTCCAGGCACAGACTGCCTCCCTTTCTCCTAGTGGCAGCCCATCCTGTCCTGCCCCTCTATGTCCGCCCCATCCTCACCCCAACACTCTTGACTGTCCACAGGTCATCGCCTGCACTGGGTCTTCCCTGTCACTCCCAATTCACGATGCCCTGATCCTTCTCTGACCTCAGATGATTTAAGTAATCTCTACCATTCCACCTCCTACTTAGTAGATACTCTTTGATATTCTTTTCCAATGGTCTCATGTACACAGCTCTTTTCTACCAAATAACATTCCCTGTGTCTTGAAAGAAAGGCTCTAGTCTTATACTTGTTGGGGATCCCCCCACTCCACTAGATCTAGTACACTGGTGACCTCAGCAAATTCTTGCTGCTACAATGCTTGATTTTTACCAAGCCCATACTTCCAAACAGTTGCTACGCTCAGGCCTTCACATTCACGTTGCACTCCTGACCAGTAAATACCAACACCCAAGGCATCATTTTGAAGAAAAATCAGAATATGGTGGAGAAAGGAAGCACCGTTTCTCAAGATTCTTGATTTGTGTCTTGAGCTAAAAGGAGAGAAATGCTAGCAAGTGTTTCCTGGCTGATTGTGGTATCATGCTGTTGGCTCTTTTGTGAGATGTGTACAGACGTTTTACTCCATCTGTGAGAAACTTTGCTACAGACAGAGGAACTTGGACACGAGCCAGGCCTCTTTTTAATAAACACAGAAGACATGAGATGAGCAGGTCTAGGGTGATGGGAAGAGGTGATACTGAATTTCATTTCTCAGCTATATACAAGGGAATAAATATTATTCTTAAGGGGGGTGGGTGGTGGTGAAAACAACACCCAACCATGATATTGCTGGGCAGACCCGGTTGTGTAACTACTGCTGAGGTCCAGGAAGTTCCCGAGATGAGACTTCCATGATCCAGGTAGCTTTCCCTTTAAACAGAAGCCAGGTGGTGGTGGTGGTGGTGGTAATGTTCTGGCTGCCGTATTAATCTTGCTTTCTTTCCACTTGCACCTGCTAATTATTACCTGGCAGAGTCATAGGCATTGCCAGGCCCCTCCCCCACTCCAAGTTTATTTATTGTGGCTATTTTACCAGCTATTGGCTCAACACACTACACTCAAATATTCATCATTTAGCTCTCTGGGTAAATCGTATTTAATCAGCACAGGAGAGAAAATAGCATAATTATAGATGCCGGATGCCATTACACTCAGAAGAAATTAAACCCTGTCTCAAGCAGACCAGCGGTTGCTGTGATTGCATCACCGCTGGGGTTACACAGAGGTTAGTGGCCATTGGGGGCTAGCAATGCCTCATACGGATGCCTGACCCAGATGAGCCCTAAGGAGACCCACTCATGCACATACCCATGCGCGGCCTCAAATACTCATCAAGCGGCAGCCAGTAAGTTAATCTTTCATTGTTCAGAGAATGTGATAAATGAGAGGGATAATAAAGGCAGGATCACGCATGGAGATGTAGGGATGGCAGATAAATGGGCCCAGAGAATTCTGGCCCTAAAAGCAGATAGAGGGAATGCCCATTCGCAGTCTTTTCCAGAGCATTTCCTGCCAATAGCCAGAGTGATACTGACAATTAAGGCAAAGGAGGATGACAACCTTCACAGTGAAGCAAAAGCATCCACTTAGGGTATGAGTCCATACAGGGAATCCTCCGAGCTATAGAGGAGGAGAACGCAAAGGCCAAAATGTAAGGGCACGTCAACCCTGGTCCTCGCCAGGCAGACTCGAGTGTCTCAAATGCAACAGTCTCCACGTCATTTACACCAGTGAGTTGTTTTGTTTGGGGAAATGGAGAAGGTGAAAAGTTGTAAAAACAAACAAACAAACAAACAAAAAACCCAAACCCAATCATAATATAACATCAGAGCCCTACCTGCTGAAATGGGCTTCTGGAAAAAGCTGGAATCATGGGGTCAGTTTTCTTCCAGCCATTCTCAGCCTGGCCTCTTCCCACATATATCCAGGGCCACCCGCACTTGTCCAGGTTACAGACCTAGAGTCCCTTTAATCTCATGACACTGCTTCTCTCCCCTGGACCTAAACACCGGATCAGCAACCCCATATGCTGCACAGCCCTGTTAGTAAAAATTCCGAAATGTCCAAAGATGCAATTAGGCTTTACTTATTACTATTGGGCGACTGTTTTTGCTTTTTTTTTCTTTTCTTTATTCCTTTTTCTTTTGGCTAATAATGCTTCTGAGGTTTGGATAAGTAACTAAGAGGAAGGAGATCTTCTTCTAGTCCATCCTGCTGACGACAATTAAGAAACCTCAAAGTAATTTTTGAAAATGTCAGCGTCTCATTTAGCAAAAGGATAAATAATAAATGAAGCGTAATCACTGTCCTGTGCTGGTGGTACAGCTTCGCGGTGTCATTAGTAAACTAACGGTATAATATCTTTGTGTCACAGTTTAATTATATCTTGTAATTAGTTTCAGCAATGGATTGCATAGAGTCAGGCCCCCTGAGCTAAACAAAAGGTAATAGAACTTTCGGCACCCCTGCATAAATCAATTATGAAAGTGTCCTGCGTTATTTGAAGCTTGTTTGCTGTAATTTCATGCACAAAGCCGCACTGGCCCTTCTCGTGTGTGGAGTAGTAAATAGCATGGAGGGGCAAGGCGCTGAGGGGAGGTGTGGGGTGAGGGACGGGGGACAGGCGACACACGAGGACCGGAGCAGGTAATAGATGCGCCATGTGCAAGAAAGCACGGAATCAAATGGGAAAAGATGTGAGGCCCTGGAAGAATGATTCTTTATGCTTCCCTGAACAAAGATGAGAAGGTTAGGGGCATCAAAGGCCAAGCAACGGTGATGAATATGGGCAGGCAGACGAGATACATGTCCCTTTATCATTTTATCCTTTCAACATCCCCACTCTCCCCACGCGGTTGGAATTGGAACCAGTGCAGGTTACTTGGCAATAGGGGATGGGGAAGGAAAATCCACATCTTTAATTGGGTCTAATTCAGGTCCCACAGAGCTCAGAAACTGTAAAGGGCTTCCGAGCGTCGTCGAGGGCTAGCTGTGGTCACCAGGCCCAGACGGGAGTGTCACGGAGTCCCGCTGGGGGAAGCTAAGAAGAAACTCAGGGGCGGGGGGATGGTTAAGTCCAAATGCCACCAATACGTGTGATCATCTCTTTTTGATCAAACTGTAAGGCATGGCAGAGAGTGGGGGTGGGGTCCACATTCAAAGTCCTCATCAAGTTGGCTTTGAAAGTAAGTCTAGTGCCACACTGGCCTTTCTGTTTATACAACAATTTATAGGTTTAAACGAAAGCCCGCTTGAAAAAGCAGACTGAATCTTCCTATTGTGAGCACTTCAGCAAATTTAACAAAAGAAAGAGCCCAGGCGAAGAAGAGAGAGAGGAGACAGGGAGAGAGAGAGGGAGAGAGAGAGAGAGAGAGAGAGAGAGAGAGAGAGAGAGAGAGAGAGAGAGAGAGAGAGAGAGAAAGGTCCAGTCCTCAGACTGGTGTGCTGCAATCTGGCTGGTTGCTATGGCTACGTGATGGTTTGTTCACATGGCAACATACCTTAGGTCCACTATTAAAATGATGAGAGTGAACTCGCTTGCATTAAGGAGAGTGTGCTGTATGCTAAAGCGAGTCTTTATCTCCAGAGAGAGCTGGACAGAGACTGGCATCCAGTACAAACGAGGGAGAAAAGGAGGAGGAGGAAAAGGTTGGAGGTCTGGAAGAGGGAAGAACTGCAGGGATGCAATCACTGTGAAAAGAAAGCCCCTCGGTTCTGTGTCTCAGTCGAGGGCCTGGGATTCAGAAGGTGGACAATGAGTTTTGTTTGACATGGAATTCATCATTCGCATCGGCCCATCAGGCTAATGACCCCTTATTTAAAAAAAAAAAAAACATATTGCAGACGAACCTGCTGTACCTTAGCTCTAGAAAACATCCACAGTGAACAAAACCCAACCCATGAGCCCGCGCTACAACCAACAGCCAAGTGTGACTGCCACTTAAATAAAATACTCTAATAAACACGAGGGCGGCAAATTACACAGCATTTGTTTATTGGATATAAAAGTCCACTGACAGCTACAGATCCACATTATCTCACATTAGAGTGACAGGGGAACATTTCCTTTTGGAAATCGGGTTTCATGTTTCCTTTAATGTAGCGACAATTTTTCTTCTTACTGACGTCGAAAGGGTGGTGATATTTCAGATATTATCGCAACAGCCCTACCTATCTACCTGTGCTTGATTTCTTTCTATTTAGCAGGCACTGCTGTGGCATATATAAGAGAAAGCCAGAAGTCACAGGGCTCTGTCATCCCACAGGGGCTCCCAGTGATACCATAAACTATCTGTGGGATGCCTGAGCCCCTGAAATTCCCATACCCCTCACTCATTCTGCCCCCGTCCCACCTCTCTATGGCTGGCTGTGCCTTATTTGAAATCTCACTGCCATAAAGTGAAGGGAAGGCCTCAGACACTGCATATGTCTCTTGGATCAGACACATGGCAGAAGATGAGCTTGACATCGTTGTTGTTTCTGATGACGGCTCTTCTACCAGCACGGGGCTCAGTTCTAACCATGAGCCACTGACTCATGCCACTGACTCATGCCTTCTTTGTGCCAGTGCTCTAAATGCATGAGTGCCAACAGAGAGATCTAAGCCCCTGGAGCTCCTGTTGTGGCAGAGAAGGGGGAGGGCATGGAACTCTAAGACTCACAGAAGGAGCTGAGTACTAGGACATAGAGCAAAGCCAATCCCACTGTAAACTGCCTTCTCCACTCCCATCCCCACAATTCTCCTGAGCCTTAGGTGGTGGAACATTGCTCTCTAAAATTTTCTAGGGCTCTGTAACATGCTCCAGCTTCCTTAGGAGTCTATATTAGCAGTGCAGGAAGCAGGATAGTTCAGGAGGCGAGACCATAAACTTTGCAGCAGAGGCCTGCTCTGTCACTAGATAGCTCGGTGACCTCTGAGCCCGTTTTCTGACCTGACAAATGGGGGCATAGCAGTACCTGACCTCCTCAGGTTGTTGGGAGAATTAAATGATGTAATAGTTATAAAGGGACATAAGTCAGTCCAGAGCATGTACATTTTATGAATTATTGTTATTCCGTTTAGATCCAGCCAGTCATGGGATACTGTTTTGTTTCCATTGCAATTTTAGCAACAGACAAAAACGTAATTTTCAGATGATAAGCTCTCGAACAACAGGTCAACAGCTATTCACCTATTTTGGGAAGGTCCACTGTGCAATGAAGTTTGGACATATTTATTCCAGAACCGTCTTCCCTACATGCCACAGGCTACCAGAGAGAAGCAGGCCTGGCACGCAGCTCAACCTGCCTTCTTCTGCTAGACGTCTTTCCTTTTGTTTTATATTTTGACTGCTGACAAAACACCAACTTTGTCCCTCTCCCCCAAATGGTGGGTAAGTGTCTCTTTCTAAGCATGGTAAACCGTATGTAGAGGAAAAGACAGACAGAGAGAGAGACAGATTGAGAGAGAAAGAAGGAAACCTTCTGGTGCCTATCGGCTCTCCATGACAGCTGCACTCATGTTCCCTCCTGAGGACCAAAATAACTACAAAGTGTATGAAATCGTTAAGCACATAAAAATCCCGGAGGTAGATGCTGAGAATAAAACTCGTGATTTCCCAACCAAAAGGCATCAAAGCCCAGCCATCACAGTTCATTTGCTCCCCTCCGTCGATCTGACTTTGCTCAGTAAGCTGGCAACATTAGCCCTACACACAGCTCGGAGAGGAGAGGGAGGAAGGCTGGGCCCCTGACCTGCCTGGTCCGCAAGCCTGGTCTGCATAATGAAGGCATGGGGGCGTGGGGGAGCCCAGAGGCAGATGAAATCAGCCAGAAAGCACTGAAAAGAGAGAAGGCATTTGAATCTTCATGACTATTTTTTTTTTTTTTTTTTTGCAGCTTATGATACACTTTTCACACATTTAATGGCGAGGCGGCTAGGTTTAAAGAAACTTTCCCATTTAAATGTGCCATAACAGAATAATAAGGTTATGAAGCATGTCTTGATGTACGGTCCCATCAGGTAGGATGGTGATGGAAATATGCTGTGATGTTGAATCTGAATAGGACACCTAGAGATGAATGTTCAGCTGCTGGCATCACATAGCAAATGCAGGAATAGCAAACAGAAGAATAACCCTTATCTTGTAGGCAGAGTTGCTCTTGGTTTCCAATTTTCCCCAGTAGCCCTTGGTTTGGGGAGTGTTTTTGTAGGAAGACAAGCCAACAGAAAATGCTGATCTCCTAATGTGTGCTGAGAGCTATGCTGGGTGCTCCAACGAAGAAACATTCAACCACATAGACCATTATAAAGCCTGTGTCCACATTCAACCATTCTCCATTTTCTGAATGCCCACTAATGTATATAAAATCTCTTTAAGTGCATTTCAAAACACTAAGAAGTATGAAAAAGAGTTTCTACTTTCAAGGAGTTTATAATTTAGTTGGAAAATAAAATGCTCTGGCAGAGGGTCCGCAAACTACAGCCTGGATGGGCCCAAACTGGACGGCCACTTGTTTTGTGTACATTAAGTCCTACTGGAGCACAGTTTCAATGTGTTAGAAGACACATTGTTTATATATCGTCTATGGATGCGTTTTCCTTACAATGACAGGGATGAAACTGCAACGGAGACCCTGTGACCTGCTTCAGATGTTTACTATCTGGCCCTTTACCAAAAGGGTTTGCCAAGAGCAAGAGTTGTAAGTTTTGAAGGAGAGTGATCATCGTGGCTGGGGTGGGGGATCATGAAAGGATAATGGAAAGGTGGCCTTTCAGGAGGACCTGGTGGGACCTGGACAAACTGAGCAGAGTTGAGAAGGCGTCCTTGGTAGGAGAAACAGTACAGGAAAGGGTGCAAAGGAAAGAGGCAGCATGACTGTTTGAGGGATGGCAAGAACAACCATCTGGCTAGGGCAGTCTGTTTCATTCCAAAGCAGCTGGCAGGGAGGAAGGTCTGAAACGTGGGAGGCAAACCAAAACACTGTGGGATTCCTGAAGCAAAGGAAGAAGCGGATTGTCAAGAAGTGAGGGAACAAGGGAGGGAAGCAGTGTCTGGTGCTATCGTTGAGAAGAACAAGAGTGTGGAAGACAAAGGAGTTGAAGGAAAATAAAGAAATGGAATCAGTAAGTATGGACCACTTGCTAGAGAAGTTTGACCAAGACATCAAAGAAGAGATGCAGGTTAATCATTTGGGCAAACGGCACAGTTGACTACAGAATTTGCCGGGTTAATAGAGACTCTGTGTGTCTTTGGGTAAAAGAAGAACAGCAGATAGGAAGGGACTGAGGATCTAGAAAGCTAGAAAGTCAGGGAAATGGAGAAGGAGGATCACTTCCTGCCTTTAAGATCAGTGAAGACTCAGAGAGCAAACAGACATTTGGGTAGAGCAGTGGGTAGCCAGGCAATGTTCCCAGATGGTCTGCTTCATCTCGTAAAGGATGTCAACTAAAAGCAAAGGTGATGGGCCCATCTGGGCTTAAGAGGATTGGCAAGTGAATAAAAGATCTGTTTAGGGGCTGGAAGAGCTGTTCAAGCATCACAGCATCCCTCCGTGGGAGCCATGACTGCTTACTGTGATAACACCTCTTGACAGAGGCCTTTGGCTTGGACCTGGGTGTGTGCTAGAGATGGTTCAGGTTGATGTTGACCCAGGAGAAAGTCCAATAAAAAGACCTGGAGTAGCTGACAACCGAGCCTTTGAGTTGGGCATGGACCCAAGTGTAGCCAGACTGGATCTAGTGGACCACATGAAGAGGAGTGGACTCATACTCACAGAGCAACTGAGTCAGAGAGGAGGCTTGCTGAAATTCACCTAGGGCTTAGTCTTTGATATTGATGGATTGTTTTTCTCCTAACAGTGTCATTCTTGGAGGTGAAGAGCCTTCGCCCATGTTTCAATCATCCTGAGTAAGTTAGCAGGGGTCTGTTTTTTGTTGAAGGGTCACTGGATTCATCTTTGAGTGTGGTAGACTTGACCACAGTTAACCAATACCCATTCTCCTCTACTTCTAGATTCTTGAAGGGCTGTACTGCCCACCTCCCTTGAAGTAAGGCATAGCCATATGAAATGAAATGAGAATGGACGTGACCTATGTCTCTTCTGGGCAGGATTATTTAATTTCAGAGTGAGATCCTCTAGAATTCTCGAACCCTGCCATGGCAATCATGGAGGAAGAGTTGTGTTGAGGTGGTAGGAGAAAGGATTGCTAAGTGTGGGGCACAAGAGTCCTGGGGATTTGCCTGGATCCCAGCAGACTCTAAGTGTTACTGACTAAATTCTGTCCCCTCCCTGCTGCCACCAAATTCTTTTCCTTTTCTTCTTCTTCTTCTTTTTTTTTGAGATGTTTTGTTCTTGCTGCCTAGGCTGGAGTCCAGTGGCGTGATCTTGGCTCACCGTAACCTCCGCCTCCTGGGCTCAAGCGATTCTCCTGCCTCAGCCTCCCAAGTAGCTGGGATTACAGGCATGTGCCACCACGCCTGGCTAATGTTTTGTATTTTTAGTAGAGATGGGGTTTCTCCATGTTGATCAGGGTGGTCTTGAACTCCCAACCTCAGGCCCGCCACTAAATTCTTATGCTGAAGCCCTAAC